>JABCMJ010011506.1:0-22687 GCA_014822125.1 Arbutus unedo | reverse complement strand
TTTGGAGGGGAGCTTTCCCCCATCCAATCGGCCCCTTAAAGTTCAAAACGGAGTAAACAAATCATAACACTCTAAAGTATCTACATATAAGAGTGCAACTGCCGACCAATTTGACTAGAAAAATGCCATTCTACAGAGGACCAAAGGAACAAATGGAAAGGTTGCAGAAATTTCGATTTCCCCCTAAAAAGAAGAAAACCCAAAAGGGGAATCTCTAAAACTATTCATCAATGGACTCCCCAAAGCAACTAATCAATAGAATCGTGCCCAATTCACTGCGAAAAAACATAGAGATGACGAAAACACGAACCCCCATAAAATTAACAAACAAAAGTAAACCCAGAGAAAGAGAGAGAGAGAGGTGTTTGTTAAACCCATGACGAATGCCCATCTCTAATCAATAGAATGGTGCACATCGCTTCTCTATTCTTCGATTCCTCTCCCTCCGACTGGTAATCAAAACGTGATCTTTCACACTGAAGGGCCCCGAATTCTGCTAAAACTCCCACCGGGTATCAGCATAAAAAACCCTCTTCGTAATGGTTCGGGCCATCAGATGCCTGAGAGGCACCACCACAATCTGGGCAGCAATCGAGGACACAGACAATGGCTCAGTTCTGTACCAAAAAAACTAGTTCACAAAGGCTAATAAAAACGCATGAAGAAATACCCAAAACCCACACCCTGAATGTGAGAACGGGTAGTGTCGAGTCATCCATTTTCGGCATTGTTACATCCACTTGTTTGATCGGACACTCGTCGTGAACCGTCACCAGTTCATTCTCGTGGGTATTAGCCATGGAGAAGATATGCAGATTCAATGCATCCCAATGCCTAATATATAGAAAAATATGATGAGGTTCACCGGTGGACCACCGACCGGCGTGATTTGGTGGGACGCCGGAGATCTCTGATTGTGTGTGGGATATTAAAACCTTAACTCGCTGTCTTTTCTCTCTCTCCCTGATAGAAAAAGTATTACGTAGTGAAAATACTCAACATAGTCAAAGGCTAAAATAGACATTTCATGACCAAAATTAACAACGTAGCTTTCAATTTCACGGCAGGGGGGAAATAGTGCATTAGTTTCAAAAACAGGGGAGGTGAGTGCATTTTCCAAAATCAAAGGGGAGGTCCCTGCAATTGTCAGAAACCTCAGGGGATGTCAGTGCATTTTACCAAAATATTAATATTGTCTTATTTTTTGTACCAGAAATTAATGTGGTCTTCTTCTGGTCTTGATTTGTGAAATGAAATTCTCGTTAGCTTGATTTATAATTTGGAAAATATTATTTCCTCTAAATTTTTTTTTTTAAAATGCACCCATTGTTTTTCTCACAAAAATATTTTACTTGAGTTGTACTAAGTTATTTATTGGTGAGGCACTTTTAGCGGACCTACAACACTATTGAAATTAATAAGTTTGAGCTGTACGCGTAATGCCATAAGGCAACCGAATTCTCTACCATTGCCCTTATTCTTTCAATAAAGCGGAAAAAATATGGTTGAGTTGCGAGCAGCAAAGATGACTCGCTCAACACCGGCGAGGAGAAAAATGAGCTAATAACACGATGTGTGAAATTTATTTTGATTTAGAATTAAAAGGTTGCAATTCCGAAATGCATAAATAATAAAAGAGGACATAGTTAAAAAGGTCGTACCTTTATTTGTAATTGAGAAAAAATGTTTTAAAGAAAATATTGTTTTGAAAATTATGCTATTTTTAAGTTGGGTTAAAATTTTCTTTTTTGGTTAGCAAAAAAAAATCCTTTTGAAAGAAATGTGTTTTATTCTTTAATATTTTATGAAATGTAGAATATACTCCATGAGAATCAAAAACAATTTAATCAGATAAATTTTAAGATTTTTTTAATGTTTACGAGTCGTCTGTTTTTGTGGAATGTCCTTCAACACGAAATTTTCAAGCTAATGAGAATTTCATAAGAATAATTCGGTGAATAAAAAAGTATTCAATATCCCACACTTTTTTTATCATCAATAATTCCCGCATTTTGGCTATGAGTCTTGTATTTTACCAGTGTTCAAAATATATCATAAGAATATTTTTTTTACCATAAAATACATATGAAAATAATTTTCTACTTTTTACCTTCAAAATTCAGGTATATTACTGGGATACGTATCAAATGTCGCATTTTCAAGGCTTCCGACTCACTTGGGATGGCGATTCATGCTTGGAATCGGAGCAGTTCCGCCGGTGTTCTTGGCCTTCGCCGTAATCTCCATGCCGGAGTCTCCACGGTGGCTAGTTCTACAAGGTCGCCTCGGCGATGCCAAAAAAGTCCTAGACAAGACCTCTGATTCCAAAGAAGAAGCTGAAATACGGCTAGCTGACATCAAGGAAGCCGCCGGAGTTCCGCTAGAGTGCAACGACGATGTCATTCAGGTTACGAAAAGCAACCACGGCGAAGGTGTCTAGAAAGAGCTCATCCTCCATCCGACACTGACCGTACGACATATACTAATTGCCGATATCGGAATTCATTTTTTCCAACAAGCATCGGGTATAGACGCCGTCGTTTTGTACAGCCCTAAGATATTCGAGAAAGCGGGTATAACGAGTAAAACACACAAGCTACTTGCTACCGTGGTCGTTGGATTCGTCAAAACTCTCTTTATCCTCAACGCGACCTTTTTTGTTGATCGGGTCGGACGAAGAAAGTTGATATTGGCTAGTTTAGGGGGAATGATTCTCTCCCTTGCGAGTCTAGCAATTACTTTGACGATCATCGATCATTTCAAGGAGGATAAACTGATCTGGGCCATTACTTTGGCGGTCTTGTCGATATTAATCTTCGTGGCTTCGTTCTCATCTGGTATGGGGCCCGTCACGTGGATCTATAGTTTGGAGATTTTTCCTCTGAGGTTGCGGGCTCAGGGGACCGGTTTGGGGGTGGTTGTGAACTGTGTGATAAGTGGAACCGTATCCATGTCCTTTCTCTCTCTCTCCAATGCTATCACGATTGGTGGGGCATTCTTTCTGTTCTTTGTACTCGCATTAATTAGTTGGTTGTTTTGTTACACGTTGCTCCCTGAAACACAAGGCAGAACCCTTGAAGAAATTCAGACCTTATTTGGAGTTTTTTTAAGTGGAGATCAACCGCAAGGGAATTAGAAAAGAAAAAGGAAGTCAACAGTAATGGTACCGGCCAACTACAATTGGGTACTTACGGATGATGGAATAGTTAAATACACGTGACGTTCACAAAATAAAAAGAATTTTATGTGCATTAAAATTTTTAGATATATTTATGTCTGAATTTGTATATAAATAGCTGTGTACATAGATTTGATCTTGGGTGAAAGATAGTTGTGAGATAATTTTGGAGATTATCTTGCAGAGGGGAAAAAGAGAGAGAGATATAGAGAGAGAACATATTGGTGGTGTAACAAAGAGAAAGGAGGAGATGGCAATTTCATGTATAATGAAAGACAAAATATATAGGAAAGCAATTTGATAACATTATTGAATTGTAAAAACAAAGGAAAGAAAAAAAAAAATTCTTTCTTACTTTTGTTTGATGTTTTGTAGTTTTCTCGGAATTTTTTATCTTGGACTTTTATTTATGGATGTGCAAAAGACCTAAATACTAGAGTGCTTCATGGATTCAAATAAAAGAAAAATGCTTGAGTTTTGTAGGAGGTGAATAAATCTCATTATTAATTCAAATATGTTCGAGAAGCAAAAAGCAATTGACTTGTAAATTAAGGTCTCGTTCAATTACTACGTCGTCTCGAATTAGAGGACAACCGTTTCGGACTGTCAACTTGCTAATACTGGATTTCAGATGATTGTCATCCCGGACCGTATGCCACTTTGGTCCGTAATGCTGACCAATACAAATGGTGCATTGATCAATCATATGATATGTCAAATCCATTTATGTTTAGGGATAGAGAATGCAGAAGATGCACTCGAGTGCATTCCTCCGTATACTTAGGTGATTTCTTTAAATAGAAATAGATATTCATCGGCAAAGATGATCGATTATTTGGACACTAACCAAGACAAAACTGATTATTGAAGTATTCTTAGCTCCCTTTACACACAGAAACACTATAAGTAATACTTTTCAACTATACATTTCCTTGATAGAACATCTGTTGTTATTCGAGCCTTCCCTCTTGCAATGGCTAACTTTGCCATCGGAGGGTATTTTGATCACTGATTGAGGTGTCTCTAACTGCTTATTCGTTTTGTAGAAAATATGCAAGCGAAACGCATTATTGTGCACTTTTGAGTGAACTATTTTTTGGCTCTCAAAGAGCTCGTAGAGGAGTTCCATAATTCAACACCTGTAATTATAAATTGTTTGTTTGACTATCTTTTTAGGATGGAAGATATTGAAAATATGAGTAGTGGGTGATATTTTTACAATTAGTAATGACATTTTCGTAATTAATAATGATATTTTACCTAAATAAAAGGAAATATAAAATTAAAAAAAACATTAATAAGGGAAATAAGATAATTTTATCTTAAGAAATAAAATAGTCTTTCGAATTATATTTGAGATACAAAGAAGTAAGAAAAAAGAGGTATGGCAAATTGGAATAAACTTAGGAAGTGAAATTTAGGGTAAAATACCATGACCTTGACTGAGGTTTTTGATAAATAAAATGCCCCACCTGAGAATTTTAAAATAATTATGATTTCTCTTACTTTTTAAATTATTATATAATTATTTTTCTATCGTCAAAATTAGTTAAACATCATTAATTAAGCTGTCAAAACTTCAAGATAAATTGTAACATATTTCTTATTACATTTAAAATAGCCTACGTTAAAATTTTAAGATTTTTTTAAAGTTGAAATTCGGAAAAATCTCAAAATTCTGTCCGAATTTTGACTTTTGAAAAATCTCAAAAATTCACTACAGGTTATTTCGAACGTGATAGTAATTATGCTATAACTTGTTTTGTCAAAAAAATCTCGATCTTAAAATTTTAATAACTTAACTAATGATATTTGACTAATTTTAATATTAGAGAAGGTAACTAATTGTATAATAGTTTGAAAAATGAGAAATGTCAAAGTAATTTCAAAAACTTCCGGGGCATTGTATTTGTTGAAAACCTCAAGGGAGGTAAGTGTAATTCACCCTATTTTCCATGGCCAAATTGCCCTTTTTTTTGGGGGACAGTTTTGGGGGTTTAAGTTATAAAGTACAATAATCGTAGCCGATTTTGGAAACCCACCGCAAGTTTCACGCGCAGTTTCTTATAAATTGCCGAGACCAAACACAGACCCAAACCCAGAATCTTACATCTTTCATCGAACGAATCTAGCAGCTCCGGCGACGATACGAATTGGGTACACATCTCTCTCTCTCTCTCTCTCTGTATGTTGATTTTCATGGTAATTTTGATGCTTAAAGAGATGGAAAAATTGGGCCTTGATGGAAAAATTGGGCCTTGTGTTCAGCATTTGACACCTGAACAGTGGTGGAATTTTCTATGCTTCTGCCCAGGGCCGGCTGCGGAATGCTAAACATAGTGGAAGTTTTGATGTGATAGGTTATCACGATTTGAAACGCACGGTATTTGTTTGTCTGATTTTCGACACTGACACACTACTTGACAACACGAATATAGCAACAAGAATAGGAATCGAATAGTATCCTGTTGAACCAGTTTGACCCGAAGTGGATGCGACTACCTGGTTTAGTAATTGGTATTGACCCGTTAACCCGAAGTGGACACACTCAATATTTTTTTTAAAGCTCAGAGTGTCCGGTCCAGCATAGGTGGATTAATCTTGGGCCAATCTCACCAGCAGATGCCCAATTAAAATCAGGAGAAAGTTACTGGCCCCATAAGAGTTGATAACATGTGAGTCTCTTTGAACAGGAGAGTGAGCAACTCCTAAGTCTCAGGTTTTTACCTCTATGCCAACCCCTTGGGGTTTACGCAAATTCAATATTGACACGTAGTAAGCCCAATATTGTTTGTTTTAATACGGTAACTATCAACTATAATCTTGAATCCTGGACGGTGGCTTTGTTTTGTCTAATATAGAATTTTAAATGTTGCGTCTTGATTTGCAGGAAACAACGAGAAAATAAGACTTCAGGGCTGATAAATATAACATTGAAGATGCAGATTTTGAGTGCGACTAACCTGTTCAGTTATTTGTGTAGACCTGTTAATGCGAAGTGGACGCAAACCCAATATTGACACGTAGTAAACCCAATATTGTAACTATCAATTATAATCTGGAATCCTGGATGGTCGGTTTGTTTTGACTACTATTGAATGTTAAATGTTACGTCTTGATTTGCAGGAAAGAACGAGAAAATAAGATTCATGGCTGATAAATATAATATTGAAGCTGCAGAAATACTCGCAAATGAGGCACTGGTGTGTGTTTCATGATCTATGTGGCTTCCTTCCTTTTAATCCTTTTTATTGCTTTTGGCCCAATGACTCCTCACTTGTAATTGTTGACATTTATTTAGCATTTGGCCATTTCGGAGGCAGTTCCGATATATGAACAACTCTTGGCTACATTTCCAACTGCGGTGAGCTTGTTCACTTTGCTTGAATTTGTTGTGTTAGATGAAATTGTGCCATTTTATTTTATGGTTAATCATTGGATCTTGTTCGCGAAACAACCTGAAGAAATCGACTTTACTGAGTGAGTTAATAGTTGGACATAGGATCTTTCTATTTCATGTTTCTTTTGCTTCATGTTCAAAGCATAGGAGGGTCAGATCAAGTTAAACTTAAATTCATGGTCGGATTGTAGGTATCGGTCACGCATGACACGTCATGTACTAGTGTTTATGAATTATTTGCGTACATTTTGCTTTCTTGTCTGTTAAAGAAAATGGACATTGTAGATCAGGGTGTTCGAGTTAGTGGATCCATGTCATGTTAATGCAATTCTCGTTTTATTTAATGTTTTAATTTGTAGGGTCATGGTTATAATAACTGTGGTGCTAGATTTCTGACTCTATTTCCTTTTGTTACAGGCAAAATACTGGAAGCAATATGTGGAGGCACATATGGCGGTAAATAATGATGATGCTACGAAACAAATTTTTAGCCGTTGTCTTTTGAACTGTCTACAAATTCCTCTTTGGTACATCTTTGCTTTTACCTAACGATCTTGGTTGATGTCTATTAGCAAATGTCCCTAATTTTTGTCCGCTTACAGCTCTAAGACCCTTAATTAGATTGTTGCCTCTCTCTCTATCACTCAGTTTCTGTTGTGCCTTTGAACTCATATGATGGCAACTCGTGGCATTGTAGGCGGTGCTATATCCGTTACATCAGAAAGGTCAACGAGAAGAAGGGGGTAGAGGGTCAGGAAGAGACTAGGAAGGCTTTTGATTTCATGCTCAGCTATGTTGGTTTGTATTCTTCTTAACTATCCCATCATACTGTGTTCGTTTTCGAATTAATTTTGCTATTTATTTCCAAATGACAGATGTAACCTATTGATTCTTTGTCATTTAAAGAGTTATTAGTGGTTTAATCTGAAAAAGGGGTAAAGTACTCATAAACCTACACCTGTCTTGCATTCTTAATAGGTCTTTCTTTGGAACTGTTCCCCTGTTTATCTGTTTGCTTATTTGTGGATTATCTGTTTTGGTCTTAGGTTACATGGTTACAAAAGTTGCATGCGCTCTCTCTCTCTGTCTATGCGTGTGTGTCACATAGACTCATTTTATATATATGCTCAAGGGTGGATTTATGTATTTCGTGATTTTAACTGTGGCTACAAAATACACAAGGAAAACAGTCAAAGGTAAACAAAAAATAGACAAGCAGGCAAATATTGTCATGGGGTGGGTAAAGGTGGAAAATTCTGTTTGCTTCCTACATATATCAAGCATGCTTTTTGATCAAGGGAATGATTTAAATTGGAGTCTCAACATAGCTCTCTAAAAATACGTACTTTTGAGATGTGTTAACAGGAGCAGACATTGCATCAGGCCCCGTTTGGATGGAGTACATTACCTTTTTGAAGTCCATGCCGGTATGTCATATGCCTCCTTATATGCAGAGCTGCAGACATCATACTTCGTTAACTATTTTATTTTCTGTTTTGTACTATTTCTCTAATCTTGTAAGCTTGATGGTGAAGGCTCAAACCACACAAGAAGAGTCGCAACGAATGACTGCTGTCAGGAAAGCATATCAGAAGTCTGTTGTTACTCCTACCCATCAGGTGGAACAGCTTTGGAAGGACTATGAAAATTTTGAAAACTCGGTCAGCCGTACCGTGGTACGTATTTGTCTCTTAGTTTCCAGTGCGAAGAAATGTAGGCAGTAGGGTGATGAATGTTTAAGTTTGCCAAAATATATAATTTTTTTGTCGGGATAGTAATGTTTCCCAGTTTTATTTTTTGTTCTTTCTTGTGTTTTGATTTTTGGGCTCCGACACAAGCAAAATGTACGCTTGCGCAATAGCATTCGTTTTACATTAAATTTCTTTGATGCAGGCAAAAGGATTGTTATCTGACTATCAACCTAAATATAACAGCGCAAGGGCAGTCTATAGGGAGCTGAAGAAATTTATGGATGAAATTGATTGGAATATGCTTGCCGTGCCACCATCTGGTTCTTACAAGGTAAGGGTTTTTCTTCTTTGTGAAATTCCCTTTAAGATTACATTTGTCACTTTCTGCTATTAGATGTGAAGGTGCTTTGTGAATGTTTGCGCTTTTATTCAGTGTATTACTGAGAAATTTCAAGCAGAATGTTCTCTTCTTTCCACATAGTTGCGATTTTTCTTCTCAAAGCTCACTTGTCTATGCATGTTCACTGAGAGCATTATTGAGTACTGACTGAAAAGAAGAGCTCGATTGCTTTTCTATTTTTTCGAACACGTTCATGTCGAGATACTAATTACAAATCCGTTGCATACACCATTTGATGAATGTAATCTATTATTGAGCTCTTACAGGAAGAGCTGCAATGGATGGCATGGAAGAGGCTTCTAGCATTCGAAAAGTAAGAAGCATGACCAATCTGCAATCTATTTAGCTTGATATAACTTTTGCATTGGTCTACTTGTATAGGCCTTGAAGATAGTTTGGGGGCAATGCCTTCCGCTCATGTTACTTTGTAGTAAAAGCCCAGAAGGCAACCACTCATGCATTTAGAGTGAAACTTGTATCAATTGGAGCATACAGAGTTAATTTTGGTGGGAAATTTTTGCCCATGAAGGTTTTTGTCTTCTTTTGTGGTTCAATCTGAATATACTTCAAAATCATAACTAGATCTATGTTTCCCTTAAGATAATATAATGGCTGGCTAAAGCTAAAATTACTTAGTGCCCTTCTTTGACCCTTGTGCAATAACTAAGAGTTGATTGAAGAGAAGTAAATGATTAATGTTTCACAAACTTTAAACGAGATAGGTTGCTATCCAGTAATGGTTTGTAGGAGCTGAATTCAAGTCTCAGATTTCTGCATTCCCTTAACCCAGTCTTCTTTGATATGAAATAAGTATTTGGTGACCAGAATACATAGCTATTTATTTTGCTTGTTGGGTTGGCCATTAACTAGTTTTCCAGCCAGTCATTATGAAGGTGAATAATATTACTTCAAAGTTCCTAGTTTTGTCTTTTTCCCGGACTAGTTATTTTGCTAGACTCCTTTGTAAGTTATAACCATGGGAGGTAATACGGCATCCGTAGTGTGCCATTCTAATTCAACAAGAAATCTAACTTGTTGCCAGGGATGTCTAGCAGTTTATCGAATTCGTGCCTTTGATGATAATGATAATCGTTATCCGACCAAAAGCTGATTCAAAAGCCCAAGCTAGTTGACTTTTCAATGAGCTTCTGTGGTTTTCAGCCTATGAGACCCTTGTTGTCCTGGAAGTAATCACCGATTGTGCTACTTTATTTTTTCATAGTGTGCATGAGAAAACTACCTCTCTAGTTTCTCAATGTTCCTGATCCCATTTATCAATTGGTGCTAAATCCAAATTCTGAGTAGTGATTGACTAATTTCATTCATACTTCTGTTTATTTATGTATCGCTAATCAGTTGTCTCATCATCTTCATCTTGGCTTATTTCATTTTCTGGAATTAGATTGTGGACGTAGCTACAAATTTCAGTTGAGATATTTCTGACTTCATTGTAACTTGTGTTGCAGAGGAAACCCTCAAAGGATAGATAGTGCTTCTGCCAACAAACGAATTGTATTCACATATGAGCAGGTATTGAAAATGTAATTTTTGTTGTTTCTATCTGATTCAGTGTAGTATTATTACTTCTGCGATACCAATGTGCTTTATGGTGCAAAAGCTGTGCTTTGGTGGGTTATGGTCAGCATGGACTTAGAAGTATAAGAACGGAATTGTGCAACTTGTGTCAGCCATGTGCCTGTCAATTTCAAATGGAGGGTTTTTTATATACTGTCTACCATATTGGTCATGCTTGACATCTGTCCAGACGGTAAAGAATTTTCCGGTTGATCAACATCTGTTACAACACCAGCCTATACGGAGTCTCCTTAATGCCCAGTCAAATAATTCAATTCATAATCTGGGAATTTTCAACTTTTTCTATGGAAGAATTTCTACATGACCTTTTAATCTCGATACGGAACCATTCTCTTACAAAGTGGTTCAGCACATGCAATCACCAAATATTGCACAACCTCTCTCTCTCTCTCTCTCTCTCTCTCTGTAATTTTGTCCTACTGAATAGGCTGATGACCTATACAATCCTCACCATGAAACACTTTCTCTTGGTAAATATTCTTGCTGATGCTTTACTGCTTGCTCTACTACCTTCATCAGATTCCTTGCACCATGTTGTTTTTGGTTTCTTTCTTGCATACATTGCTTTGCTGTAATTTATATTGTTTTATTTTCTTTGTTATGTCTAATGCTCGTGAGTTGTGAGTCTTGTGACTATGTTGTTTATATCAGTTACCTTTTGCTGGATTCAATATGATATATTTTGGTATGATCAGCTCTTGTTTGCTTTTGGGTGTATTGTTCTCCATCTGAATAACTTCCTCATTTTTGTCGATGTCCAGTGCCTCATGTACTTATATCATTATCCTGATATGTGGTATGACTATGCTACATGGCATGCAAAAAGTGGTTCAGTAGACTCTGCAATCAAAGTATTCCATCGAGCTCTGAAGGCTCTTCCCGGTACTGATCTTTCTCTACATTGTCTTTGGTGACCAGATTCTGGAATTATAATAATTTCATATGGGTCCCATAGTACTGTTAGTCTAATGATTCAATCGCTTGTACTAGAATAGATTGTGATTTGCTGCTTTTCTTTCCTTTTTATGTCTTGAATTATGCTCGTCTTATTTAGATTCAGAAATGCTAAAATATGCTTATGCGGAGCTGGAGGAATCCCGCGGAGCAATTCAGGTTAAATGAGTGTGATATATGTTTTATTTCCTCAGCCATATTTCTTGGGTGCTAGTTTCTGAAACATGGTTTACTTTTTATGCAGGCTGCAAAGAAAGTCTATGAAAGCCTTTTAGGGGACGGTGTCAATGCGACAGCACTGTCACATATTCAAGTATGTGCTTTGAACTTTTAGTAGATGCTCCCTCCGTTCGTAATTGTTGGTCCATTTTTTCACTTTGGGATTTGCCAAACTTTTAGTCCTCTTTTGAAAGTCGAAAGTATAACATCTTTAGTTGCCTTCCTTTCCAGTCAAATCGGATAGGAAATATTATACGTTGGTACAAGGGGGTAATGATGGAAATACATCTCTTTTACTTAGAAATCAAGTGCACATGTCCCCATAAACAGTTAGAACTCGATAAAGGGACCAATATTAAGGGACCGAGGGAGTACTGTACTTAGATACTAGGGGTCAATGCAAGAACACTGTCACCCAATTATGGGATTTTGATTTTCAAGACACATTATTCTCCTTGTGTAGAAATTGTCACCTCACGCGATGGCAAGTGGTATCTGCCCTAGTGTTGTGGCACGGGTTCAAGTCAAGTCACTGGAATGAGCCTCTCTACGGAAAATTGGGGGTAATGCTACCTGCTAGGGCTCTATAACCTGGTGTAAGTAGGAGCTTTGGGCATCGAATGTGACCGACAACAATTTTGTTGTATATTCTATAATTGATGATGTGCAGTTGCAAAAAAAAAAAAACTGTGATGCTTGTCTTATGGGCAGAAAATATGGATTGTTCAAGACCTGGAAAACTTTTTAGAATTGTTAGAAGTTGTTGAAAACCAGATCAAGACCACATTTTGCTTGAGTAGATTTTCGTGTATGTTGAATTTTGCCTTGTTAAAATCTTGATTCCTTAACTTTTCCCTGGCAGTTGCCTTCCTTTCCAGTCATATTGATTGCTTGATATACGATAAGATAATTACTTTTAAGTTGTCAAATTACCTCCCTCAAGGTTCTCGTCATCTGAAATTCTTTTACTAAATAAGTGGCTTTACTCTATGTTCCATTTTTGGCGATTATTGGAATTGGAGGCATATTTTGGTGATGTTACCTTATTGGAGAGAAGTACAATGAGCAGCATGTTTTGAAGCTTATCTACAATATTTGAGCATTTTTTAGAGAAGTGCCTTGTGCTCTAAATTTCAGAAGATTTAGTTCTGTTTATGGTGCTGATCCTGCAGTATATTCGCTTTCTAAGAAGAACTGAAGGAGTAGAAGCAGCTCGCAAGTACTTTGTAGATGCACGAAAATCTCCAAACTGCACTTATCATGTTTATATAGCTTATGCCATGATGGCTTTTTGCCTGGACAAAGATCCAAAGGTAATTTCTGAGACGTATTGCACTCTTGAATTTGGTTTTCTCCAACAGTACGAGGATATCAGCTGTCCAGTTTCTTTATCAGTTGTTCCCCCCAACCAAACAACCACAACAAAAAAAAAAAAAAAACACCCTTTTAAGTGCCTTCATCCATCTCACTCTCTTCTGTACCTTACAAAGGTACTCCACGTAAGTAGACGTGGTATAGCAACATCTAGTGTTTAAAAAGTGTTAACTAGTACGGCACTGCTATAGAGATTCTCTTTGTGATTGATGCGATTTCATGCAGCTCGCACATAATGTTTATGAAGCTGGGTTGAAACGGTTTATGCACGAGCCGGGATACATTCTTGAGTGAGTTTTCGTTTCTTCAACCTTAAGAAGCATATAAATATGTATTTATATGTATGCGCGCGCGCGATGCTACAAATTTAGCGGGTTTGAGATATTTTGTTTCAGTTATCAGCCGGTTCTTGTATAGCTGTAATCATGAGGATTCTGGGGATGGGCATTGCTACCGAGTTACTTGTGTTGTGTCCATGGACCAGGCTCGAAACGCAAGTGTTATGTTGTGCTGAAAAGTATTCAATATGCATGTGTTTTGAAGATTTTGGAAACAAATTTGTTATAAAGGAAACTGAAAAGCCTATTTTTATAACTGCCTTAATGATTTTATTCAGTACCAATTATGTCCTGACTTCATGTTGCAGGTATGCAGATTTCTTGTTTCGTCTGAATGATGATAGGAATATCAGGGCATTATTTGAACGTGCATTGAGCTCACTTCCACCAGAGGAATCAGTTGAGGTACAGTACTCCGTCCGTCCCATTTTTATAGTCCATTTTCACTGTTCCAAATATCTTTAAAAAATGTTTATATACTCTTTCTAGATGATTTCGAGAATTTTGTGTACAAGAACATTGAGTGTTTTTATTGGTGAAAAAAATCCCGAATTGGTTTTCATGAAATAGATAATTTATTGAGCTGATTAAGGGTATCACCGGGGAAAAGGAACAATTAAAGTTGGACAGAGGGGGTATCTTTTCCACTGTGACAGAACATCTGTAGTGGGATGCTTAAGTTGGGTGTGTTATAGTGACCATTTGGGCAAAAGTGAGGCCCCATTTGGCTTGTTAGAGTCTAGCTAATATGTACTCGAGTACTTCAATGGTGCTAGATAAAAGCCTACTCATTTTCTTACAAAATCATTTCATTGTATAGTTTGGGAGGCAATTATAATGACTTGCTCCCGCCTTGTATAATATTGTCCGCTTTGGCTGTCCAAATTCCATGTACTTCCCATTAGATCACTCATCCTTGCATTGTTGCAGGATAAGCGCGCTTAACTGTGAAGTTCCGTTGGGTTTTGGTGCCCTCACGGCTTTAAAACACCTTGTACATGGTCTATTATATAAAGCATGGGCTTTTTGCATTCACCAAGCTATGTGAGACCCTTGACCACACATTTGGACATCCTCTGAGACTCTCTTTTAGACGCCCAGCCCCACATTTGACACCACGACCTGGATTGGGTGTCACAATCTCTCTCACTGAGGACCACATGTTCTTGTGTGTGGGGTAGAGATTTGTCCCATATTTTCGGTGAGTGCAAGCTCTGGTATCATCTGTAACGATTTGCTCCTGCATTGTACAGTATTATTCGCTTTGACTGCCTAAACCCCACGGACTTCCCAGTAGGTCACTTATTCTTGCATTGCTACAAGACGAGCACGCTTAACTGTGAAGTTCCATTGGATTTTGGTGCCCTCACGGCTGTAAAAGGCCTTGTACAAGGTAGGTACATGGTCTATTATATATAGCAAAAAGCATTTTTGCATCCGCCAAGCAATGTGGGACCTTTGACCACCCATCCAGACGTTCACCGAGACTCTCTTCCAGACACCCGGTTCCGCAACTTGGTTGGGGTGTTACAACAATGGTGAGGCCTTGTTTTTTTTTTTCAATTTCTTTTTAAAGAAAGGGAATTGAGTGGCTGATGTAGCTAGCCAAAGGGCTGTTGTAGTTAACTAGCTTTCAAGTGGCTTGTGCTTTAGCTCTTTCCTTTAACAGGTCCAATGTAGCTCCTAAATGTAGCTTGAGGACTTCCCCTTACACCTTTTTACATTGACACGTCTTTTGACACTTCCTCTTCAGGTGCTGTTAGTTATGCTGTCTTATTATTGTCATCACCACCACCACCATTCTTATTTATAAATTGTGTTGGTTTGTCATCAAGTTTGTACACAAACATTTCGTATGGTTCTTAAATGCATTCACAATTATAGACATTTCCGCTTTAAAGATTTATTTTTCACCATAGAGCTTCATAACATCATGAAAGTCTGTTCATCTCTACAATTTAGATTTCTGAAATTATTGTGAATCTGTGATTTTCTGATGTCGAGATTCGGGCCATGATGTAGGTATATGTGTAATATACTCGATTATCTACAGTATTTTCCCGCTTGTCATACTCATACAAACTGCGTTGAGTTTTAACCGTCATGGACATTGTTTAATTTTTAGAACGTTTGTTTGGTTACAAGTTTTAGGAGCTCATTAGCTTGCTCCATGGACTCATACTTGTTGGCTAAGATCCTAGGTGTTCATCATCCAATTGTAGTTATTGCTTGATTTTTTGATAAGCAAGTATATCATATATATGGAACACATTAGGGGAAGGCCTCCTGTATGGTTTCACTTTTTCCTTATCGATGCTGTTAGTCATGGCTTTAGTGTGTTCTCTTGCAGGTTTGGAAAAGATTCACCCAATTTGAGCAGACCTATGGAGATCTTGCTAGCATGTTGAAGGTGGTGCCATATCTTGATGCATTATTTTGGTGACTGTTTATTGTCCTGATTTGTTAGTTTCGATTTTTATTGAGCGTCTTTTAGACTCATTTAGATTTGGCGTACAAGGTTGACATATGAGATATATGGAACTGGGACCTTGCTCCATGCACGATGTGACGAATCTTGGTCAGTTTGTGGTTTTGTGGTCCCAGAGATGCACAACCTAGACAAGTACAGGGTTTATGTGGCATAATCCTCGTATACGTCGGCTCTTCATAGTTCATTTTGCCAAATTCATATCCTTTTGTTGTTTCTAAGGCATGAGCTCACTGATGGGTCCTGATACAGGTTGAGCAAAGAAGGAAAGAAGCGCTTTCCAGAACAGAGGAAGAGAGTCAACCACCTTTAGATAGTTCACTACAAGATGTTGTATCACGTTATAGTTTCATGGATCTTTGGCCTTGCTCTTCTAAGGATTTGGATCATTTGGCACGGCAAGAGGTACTTGGTTTAAATTTGAACAGGGAGTGGAATCATTTCTTTTTGTCTCCTTGCTACTTGTTGTGGTTCTCGATTTTAGTTAAATTTGTAGAGGGCACGTTGTCCAAACAAACGTTTATATTATTCTCAAGCATACAATCATATATTTACATTATTTTGAGAAAATTTCTGTGTGTGCCTTCTGATCTTGTTACTCACACATCTATGGAAGCTAACTTACTTCTCAGTACTTGTAATATCCGTATGCGTAGTACCAATGGGATTTGTAGCGACATTGGTTAATTCCTCTCTTTTAGACACCCATATGTATCAAGAAGACATAAGAATGCATATAAATGCAAATGTGCATATAATTCCTCTCTTGTCCGACCATTGGATCTGTAGGGAAATTTATATTTACTCATTTCTGCATTTGCTTTCAAATATTATACTTGAATCTACTTTGATTTTCAGTGGCTTTGTAAAAATGTCAATAAGAAGGTTGAAAGATCCACTCTGGCTAATGGAGCTGCTGTTGTAGGTACTACAGTTTGTCATTTGCACTCGCAAATGCTTTATTTGGTTTTAATGCACTCTGATGTCATTTCCTACGTCCTACTGTTTTGGGGACAGATAAGGGCTCTTCAGGACTGGCAAACAATTCAAACCCCTCCGCCAAACTTGTTTATCCAGATACTTCTAGGATGGTGATTTACGATCCAAGGCAAAAGTCTGGTATGATGTAACGATTATGGTTATTTACTTGCCATTTGTTTTGGGACAAGAGGCACGGCATCATTTGACTGGAGGTATTGGTTTCTTTTCAGGCCCATCTGCACCTGGACTTCCAGCTGTTTCGAGCACGTTGACTGGTTCCGGTGTTGTTGCACCTGTTGCTGTTGGAACACCCAATGCCCCTAATGAGTTTTTGAAAGCAACACCGCCTACATTGCTAGCATTTCTAGCAAATTTACCCGCTGTAGAAGGTAAAGTCCTCAATTTGCCTTCAAATTCTGCTACTCTCTGTCTATGTATTTTGTCTTTATTTTATTTATTTCTTCTTCTTCTTTTTTTTTGGGGGGGGGTGGGGGGGATGTCGTAGCCTCGCAGGGAAGAAGCAGCCACCTTTCAGGTCAAAATATAAATATAGTGTAATTTTGAATTAGGGTATGAAGTGCAGTTCAAGTTTCATAGTTTTTCTCTAATCAATCGTACTTAGCAGATGCTTTGGAGAGTTTCAATTTCTGGAAAAGCGTAAGCTTATCGGAATATTTTCCCACCCTGTTGGCATGGGTGTGTGTGTCTTCAACTTGAATGTTATCTTGTGCACGAGTACTTCGGACCTCTTATACAATATTAGCAATGTTGCACTATTTCTTAGTAGGATACACTCGCAATCCACCAGGAACCAATTGATGTGACCAGCCTATTCTGCTGTTGAGTAGCTAATGCTTGCTTATTTGTTGTGAAATTTCCAGGTCCATCGCCTGATGTAGATTTTGTACTATCAATATGTTTGCAAAGCAACATACCAACGGCGCAAATGGGGAAACCTGCAAATCCGTTGAAGCAATTGCAAACTGGCCCTGCCCCAAGTACGAGTGACCTTTCTGGATCAAGCAGACCTAATCCAGTTCCAAGTGGTTCTTCTTTCAAAACAACAAGAGACAGACAGTCTGGGAGAAAGAGAGATCGAGACGGTATGTCCCAAAATCCTTCCTCTTGTAGATGGTATATTATGCTATAATGCCTTGACATTTCTTAACATCATATCTCCGTGTGGATGTGGTTTAGCATTGTGAGATGTTTTTTCTTAAATTTTGCCCACATTACAAAACCGACGTCAATGCTTAAGCATACTACTTGACGATGCCCTTCACTTTCAACTTCAGCAGATATATGTAGTGTGGGGTTGTTAGATTCGTCAATTTGTTCTGATGCTCTTTCTTGGATCCCATTAACACCTATCGCCTGCGCAAGGAATAACTCATTAGTACCGCCCGGCCAAGGAATAACTCATTAGTACCGCCCGGCCAATACTAGTCGGAGGGCACACCGATGCTTTAGTTAGAAATACAAATAGGAAAGTACAAAACTATTTGTACTTGTACTGATTGTGTATCTTTTTAGGTTCTGTATCTTATTTTAGATAGATAATGTGTTTTCAAAATCGGTATTGAAATATGTCCCGGATTATTTCATGATAATTTGCGGATTCCATTATGAAATTCTTCTATAAGTTCCCGAACTCCTATAGGGTTCTTTCCATAAATCCGGAGTTTCCGTACCGGACTCCTTGCTATAAATTTCAGATCTCCTGCAGATTCTCATTGGGCAACGTCGCCGACCAGTCCTTACATCCAGCCTTGGGATTAGGCCTGCAGGCTGCTGGGCTTCCAGTTTGTCTGGACAGACACTCGGCCTGGCCCCTACCAGGGCCTATTACTGTCGGATAGAACGGAGTGGCCCGGCATTTTAGCCTGCATGTACACCTATAACATATGCGTGTATGCAAGTTTTTGTGTCTGAAAAATAGTTGATTACTTGATCAAAAGGTGTTCTTATCATTTGTAGGGCAAGATGATGATGATACTGCAACTGTTCAAAGCCAACCCCTCCCAAGAGACGTGTTTAAGTTACGGCAGTTACAGAAAGCTCGGGGCGCCGTTTCACAAACTGGATCAACATCATATGGAAGTGCATTTTCTGGAGAGCTCTCTGGAAGCACTGGCTGATGTATTTTAAATTCCTATGTTGTACATTAATTTTGGGGGTCAGCTGATGCATTTTTATTCGTATGTTGTACATTAATTCTTTTCCTCAATGCTTATTTATCTCCCCAGTTGCAATTTAGCCTAGTGGTTTTCCAGATTCTTGTAGGCCCTAAGGTGGGTTTGAAAGCCAAGTGTTGGGTTTCTTTGGAGGAAATATATATTCTCTATTTAATGTGTAGCAGCAGGAATTTTGGGTACAACATTTTTCGAGCAAAGGCATATTGTTTGGTAAAAGATTTGAGCTTAAGCTAAATGTTTTTGTCTTGTTTTAGGGGTATTTAAGAAAGTCAAAAAATTGGTAAGTCGAAAATATTTTAAATACAAATGTACCGAGTCAGATCTTGACATCGTATGTGGATTTTATGTGTATCAATAATTCAGAACACATTTATGTTTGAATTTGTATCTTAATATTTATGTTAATGACTTCGGATATATTTATGTTTAAATTTGTGTTTCAATATTTATGTTTATGTTACTGCTGATATTCTGGGAATTCAATGGATAAACTTAAAAGAGGATTGGCAAAGTTTTTATGCATAAAAGGTTTGTTTTTTAATTTTTTTTTTTGATAATTTGGAGTAGGTTAATTTATGTGCACTTCTATTAATTTTTTGGGTACCAATTTAACTCTACGTCTATTAGCGAGTATTTTAAATAAAATTATAACAAAGTTCTGTATAAAATAACACCTAGTTAAAATACCATTTTTATCCCTGAATGAACAAGGGTTGGGAGCATTATCAGCATGCAAACATAGTTTGCACCATGATGACTTCATAAATATCAATTTTCATGACGATGGTCTCAAATAAAGTTATGAATTTCGTATCAATAGGTGTACTAATTTTGTTACGGGTACAGGATGTACTAATACTAGTGTGTGTCAGTTACTGTTTCGGATTTATCGTTAAAAAATAATATAATTTTTTAAAATAATATTTATAAAAAAATAGTACATCTGGGGGGGGGGGGGGGGGGGGGAAAACCCTCAGACAGAAAACCCTCAAATAATTCATAGAAATAATTATGGGGGGAGAGAGAGAGAGAGAGAGAGGTATTTCAGCCAACAAAATACCAACAAATCAACATGTTATTTCTGCAGCCAATATACCTTTGACTAAAAAAAAATAGAAAAAATAGAAAAAAATATAAAAAATATAAAAATAATATTTAAAGTTTTTATTTTAGAAAAATATAAAAAATTTATCATTGACTAAAAATAATATTTAAAGATCATTCACAAGCTCGGTTATTGAAAAAAAGTTTTTTTATTTTTTATTTTTTAAATGTTCCGTGATACATAAATTAAAAAAAAAAAATCTGATTTTTTTAGAACGTTTATCTTTATTTATATTATTAGCTTCAAGTCAAAAATTTTATTAGCTTCAAGTCAAAATACATTCAGTAGGTTGAGTATTTAAGACATATTATGTAAATTGGTATGAATCTTATGGTATAAAAATTTGCATGAACAACTTCAAAGCTCCGAGTATATTTTCGATAATTTCTCATCTTCCGCGTCTTGCGTTATCGAATTGAACATTTAAATTTCTACACAACATAAAAAATAACATACTCATCTTCAAAATATAAAGAATAACTATGGATAACTTATTAAAATACATTTGATAAATATTAACTTATAATAATATAACTTTTTCTTGATGCTTGATTTCTCTACAAAGTACAAATCAGGAAAAATTAGTGTGAAGATAAAAAATTTATTGGTTTAAAAAAATTCAAAATTTTAATTGTCATAATTGATAAGTTTTAAGACAAACTGCAACATCTAATTTTATGAGTTCTTAAAAAAATAAAAATAAAGAATTAGTGAAAATAAAAAGCTTAATGAGTTCATTTTCTTTTTTTTTAATTAAAAAATTACATCTTATCTATTGCTATTAAAAAGAGAACACCCCTTTTGGTGCCTAAATTTGAAGCTGACTCACATTTGTTACCAACATTGTTATACTAAATAACTGTAGGGATAAAATTGTAATTCCACAAAATGCCACCTACACAACTTCCAGCAGTTATCACTTCTACATGAGTAGCCACCTCGACATCTCTCTCTGACTCTCTCTCTCTCCAATCCATCTTCTCCGCCTCTCTCTCTCTCATCATCTTGTCTCATTACTTTCAGGTGTTTTTCTTTCTTCCACAGAAAACCAATGAAGCAACTACTGATAGTGGACTAATCAGGCACACGAAGCACTTGCAATCAGACACATGAAACACGAACAACTGTTTGTGGGAAAGATTCAATAATATTCCTGTATCGAAGTTTTGGAATTATTTTCCTCTCTTACTTACCCACACAGGTAATAAGTCCAAGTCTTTTTCTTCTCACTTGTCCCATGCATCTTCCTCTTACTGCCATGCCAAAACCCATTTGCATGCTTGGAGTTGCTTTCCTTTTGCATTTCGTCATTGTCTGCATCTTTCTTCAACCTACTACACGTACGTCACATGCCGATTCCATCATCTTCAAACCATTTCCTAATTCCATTCCTAAATTTTATATATATATATTCAATGTTCAAACCATCTTTCTTATGATTTCATTTTATATATTATGAATTCACAAGTTGTTTTAGATATTTCCTTTGGTTTCCTTTCCAAATAAAAATTCTTACGTATTACTTTCTCGAATCTTCAAATTTTTTGTATCGTGACTTAAGAGTCACTAAGTACATAATTCTTTCTAATTCTACGAGCACGAGCATTGTGTGTGTATATTAGCTATTAATTACATAGTATTTTTTCCCCTCTCAATTGTTGGCTTTTCTTAAAATATCATTCCCTGTATTAAGAAATCACAAGTTGTTTTTAGATGTTTCAAATAAAAAGACTCGTACGCATACCTTTTCCCCAAATCTTTTAGTTTTTTGTATTGTGATGTCACCCTAATGAGCACTAAGTATGTATTTTTGTCTAAACCTGCACGCTCACATATTACGAGAACGCCGACGGCTAGTATGTAGTAATAGATATCTATTGTCTATTATTTATTACTAATATAAAGGGAACACCCCTTTTAGTGTGAACCGAATTTTGAAGCTGACTCACAGTCGTGTATTCCCAAAAAAACCACAATCAAAAAAGTAATTCCAGACAATTTAATTAATTTGTAACTCTTTGAATCAAATAACTATAGGGGTAATATCGTAAAAAATTGAAAAAGCTCCATCCCTAAATTTTTATTCATCCCTCTCCATAAACAAAAACTACACCCCCTGAACAAATACCCCACATTTTTTCTGAAATTTCAAAACTGTCACTTCCTATTCCTCTCTTTTTTCTTCCCCTCTAAATTAGAAAACTAGCACTCCTTTCTCCCTGTTAAATTATGAAAATATCATTCTCATTCCTTTCACTATTTTACATTGATTTTTTTAAAATGTATAATTAAAAATAAAATTTAAATAAGTAATAATAATAAGATGTAATTTAAAAAAAAAAAAAATTAACCCATTCAACTTTTTATTTTCGTACTAATTCTTTATCTTTTTTGTAAGAACCCCCATAAAATTAGAGGTCGCAGTTAGTTTTAAAATTTTGGTCACAATTAAAATTTTGAATTTTGAATTTTTTTTAACCAATAAATTTTTTATCTTCACACTAATTCTCTCTATTTTGTACTTTGTAAAGAAACTAAACATTAGAAAATTTATATTATTGTAAGTTAATATTTATCTAATTTATTTCAATAAGTTGTCTATAGTTATTCTTTTTATTTTGAAAATAAGTATGTTATTCTTTTTATTGTGTAAAAATTTAAATGTTCGTTCCGAAAACACGAGATATGAAAGATGAAAAACCATCAAAAACATCCTCGGACCTTTGGAGTTCTGCATGTAAATTTCTATACCACAAGATTCATACCAA
>JABCMJ010011501.1:0-13238 GCA_014822125.1 Arbutus unedo | reverse complement strand
TCCACCGAGACAAATTCAGTGAAGCCACCTTTGACAGGAACCCCAACCCTCAACTTTGGTTCGCCTGTAGGTATCTCCCAACCTTTAGGAACAACGTGTGATTCACCGGGCCATGTGATAGCTCCAAGGTCTTGTTTGTTGGTCATGTAACTCATACGACTTGGCAAGCTCAGGTTTTTTGATATGCCATATTCTCGAGTCCAGAATCCAATTACCCTGTCCCCTTTTCCAATTACATTGACTATTTGAAAGGCTGATGGTTGTAACTGTCCATTAACCAAATGGAAGTTACCACTCATGCCTTTAAATTCAATGTTGTGGATTGATTGAAGGAGCCTTGGTCCCATTTCTGAGGTTCCAATTCCTGCTAAATCTGTCAAGTTCTCTATAGACACTGGTTTCTTGAATCTTGATACACTAATACCGGATCTCTCTACTGCCATTGCTAAAGCTGTGACACTATCGTATGCCCACAGCCCAAACACATTAAGTTCAAATCTATCCACATCTGGATAATCTTTACAAAATCTCTTTCTCCATCTTTCGTTGAAGTTTACAAGCTGACTGGATTTCGGAACATAAGGTTTCACACCGATTACCCCTTGCATTGAATTTATAACTGTAGGATCCATACAATCCACCAGCTCCGTAAGCCCATCCGTAATAATCCAAGCATATCCCTCGTTCATCATTTCAACTTGTTTCACTTTTGTGAAAAAGCGAGAAGCGAGAAATGGTAACATATGCACCACAAAGACCCTGGTCTGCATTGTCTTGAGCTTGTAGAGTTCTTGAAGGATATGATCATCTGCAGCTGAAGGAGACAACACACTTCGATACCTAACTTGAGTATTGATCTCAAGGAAAAAATCAGTTAAGTGAGGAACTATGCCCCTCCCATAGTCAGTATCCTCATAAATTAAGGCTACCTCCCTCCAACCAAAGGCCTTAACTATAGCCGTGAGTGATTTAACTTGAGAAGAGCCATTGTGCGCCCCTCGAATGAAGTATGGGTTTTCTGTGGACGAAAGAGAAGGACTCTGGGCTTGAGAAATGATAGGAACTTGTGTTTTGTTCCCAATGTCAATCACAAATTCTGCTTGCGAGGATGTTTGCGGACCTAATATCGCCTGTACTTGGACATTTTTTAACAAGTCTATGGCTGCAAATAGAATAAACCGAACTGACTATCAAATTTGTACAAGTAAAACCCAAGATGAGATTCTTGTACACAAGTATGTATGCTGTCACTACGAGTGAAACAAAGAAAAGAGCGAAGGGGGATCCAATAAAAACACATAATATAGGTGTGGTAGACCGGACTTCCATGGACTTGGGCTATGGCATTAAGGGTTCTTGGCCGAATCTGCTTCAGCAATGTGCCAGACTCATTCGGGGCTGGGTCTTACTTTACTTGGACCAGTCCTCACGTACATAAGTGTGGGCCGGACCGAGGGCTCGACATACATGCACGGCGTACCAAAAACAGGTTTTCGGGTGCACGACCAGTGTGTCGAGCTGAATATATGACGATCGGCACATATGGGGAATAATGGTTCACAGAGCCTTTTATTGAAGACGGACGCTCAACATATCCACCGTAAGGTCCGAACCTGGTGCACGTGGCGGCTGCACCAGATTGGGCAGCTCATAACGTGGCATTATCGAGCGCACAAGGGCCCTTAACACCAAGTACACACACTCAACACCAAGTACAATCAAGGCTCCCCATTAGGACATCAAAGATAAATGATCACACCTAATGGAGCACAAAACAATATAGCCATCCACAGTATTCAGAACTTTCAAGCCAGTGTAAAGTTGACACATCTACTAAAGCAAGAATTTTCACAATGAATTGAAAAAAGATAATTCAGGAGTATCGGTAAGAAGTACGCAGACTTATGTGAACAGAACAAAGCTTAGCTTAACTTACCAGCAGATGCTGCCTCCACAACATCACCCTTGGAATCCCTTTTGTGTAGTACAATGTCTGTGGTATGATTTTGATTCATTGCATAAAATTCCTCAACCGCCATAGATATACAACTCTGACTAACCTTCCCAACGATACTGTCCTCGTCAAGAATCACCCCAACATCAACTTTTACTAAGGAACCACCATTTTCACCACATATAATTGGTTCTGTATAAAAGCTCATGAATATGAAGAGTACTAGTAACACTAGCAGCTGGGAACAGTATCTTCGACTTTTCTGCATGCCGAGAGTGAGAGAGAGAGAGAGAGAGCGAGCTTACAAGATTAAATTAAGCTTTCTGCTGGTGTCAAAACTTTTTGGGGGGAGAGAAATAATTGGTTGTTTGATCTTCTTTTATTCTATGCCATATATATATAGAACATGCATATGCAGATAACTAAGAAACATTGATTTCAAATTTTGTGGACTTTGTCAGGCTGCACTTGGTGCATACTTATTCAACAATCTGCGTAGTTATTAATGAGTCCTGACCTTCGGAATAATCAGCCGTGATGAAACCGTGTAGCATAGGAGTTGGGTCAGGTTTTGACCAAGTCAACGAGAATTCAATGAACTATCTTGACTGCTAAGGATCCCAACGGGTTTAGAGGGATTATACAGCATCTTGTCAAGTCTTTGGTCTGCTAGTTTTCGTGTGTACTACGATGTGTGGTAAGGATACCTACCATGTGTATTAAGGTTGAATGACTACTTAACAGACATGAAGAGTGACTAAGAGGAGAGAGAGAGAGAGAGAGCATAGTTGAGGACCAGTATTTGTAATCATTATGCATGTACATATGTATATCTGATTTACACTTTACTCACATCATTGAAATACCTATTTAATTCCTAAACTGACACATTCATAATACACACAAATAAGTCTCACTTTTTATACTTTCTGTAAGTTAGTACACATTCTAGCACATATATTTTGAGAGCCGGTTGTAGATACTTTTCGGGGTTGATTTTTGGGTTTTGAATTCGAACTCTCTCAAGTGCTATAACTCTTGTGAGTCTTGTAAGATTTTGTCACGATTTTATCGGACCCTTTCTAGTGAATGGTAAGATTGCTCTCTCACAATTAATCGAGATGTGTTGTAGTAGACCCGATGACATATAAATATCAGAATATGTATATACATATGGGTTAGATAGACTCGTGTCCTCCTGAATTAGCTCTCTGCCACCCAAAAGAGTGCACAGTCCTGATGGAGACCTACGATTTTGGATTAAGTGGAGGATATTAGTAGAGTAGTATAACTACATGGATTTTGTCTGGCTGTGATTGGCAGTAATCAAACCAATGAGGTTAATTTGGCTATGGAGACTTTTCTAGTGTGTAGCAGTCCAGTCCAGTCCAGTCAAGTCAATCCTTTCGTTTGCTTTTGTTTCACTAAGATTGCGTACATCCAATATTTTTCCAAACCTATAACAACAGGAGTCTCATGCAATGGGTAGCTTTTTTTGTTTCGGTGTATTTTTAGTTATCAACTTACATATAAATCTTTTATCTCTTAAGTTTTTCACATGGTATACCGACTGAGGAGCTTTTGTTGACATTGCAGTAGTGTTTCAATCTATGATAAGTGCATAAATGTGACCATCTAAGCCACTAACTTGTCCTTTGTCGGTTTATTTTTACTTTATTATTTGAGAAATTAATGTCTTTATTGTAAATATGTGTCTCGAAGGACTTTGGATGTAGAATGGTGCTTAGAAAGACATTTAGAGAAGTGCCGGCCAATTTGGAGTTGATTTGAAGATTGGTCCCGAACAGTCTTTAGTAGTTTGACCATAGCCGGGGCCTTGATTGTCCGATTGAGATTATTCAAGTTGGGTTGGAAAGGAATTTAAAGGGCTACAACTTTGCGTGAAATAGGAATTTCTCAATTCAATTTTCATCCGGACGCCCGGAATAGTTTTTGATGACAAAAAGCTACTGGATTTTCCGTCTGGATGCCAGATATGCCCATCCAGATGCCCCGACCTATTTGGGCTACTGACTTTTTCATTCAGGCCCGTGTTATTTCTGTCCGAATGCTCCAAACTTGAAAAATTCGTGTTTTAGTCGAGTTAGGGCTCTGAAACTTTATAAATATGGAGCCTAGAGTTGTTTATGGGGGATCATTCATTTTATTAGTATTTTGGAGGCTAGGAGAGGCTAGAGGAGGCTTAGCCACGCTACGTTCTTCATCCGATCTCTTCCCATTTTCCATGGATTCGACTTCTTATTCAATGATTTCTCTGTCCATGGCCGGCTAATCCCCTCCTCGGCTAGGGTAGTGATGTAACTCTCTTTGAAACAATGTAATCATATTCAGTTTATAGTTTTATTCAATGTTTGACTTATGATTGTGGATAATTCGTTGTTTTTAAGACGGTCCATACTTGATATGGATCGCTCGGATGAGACGATCCGTGCTATGTTGAGATAATCTTTATGGTGTATGAATCCGGATGTTATTTCTACATAGTTGAATATTACGGTAAATCGAATACTAATTGCATTAGGAAGAAAAAAGTGAAATCAAAACCCTAGCCCGTTTTTCCACCAAAGTTTCCAAAATCCTAATTTTGTTTAGTTCCTTAATTTTTATTCTAGTTTTCAATTTTAGTTATAGTTCACCAAACAAATCTTTCAACCTCTCCATTAAATTAGAAATAAATCTTTAAAAATATCGTAACTTAGTTTTTCCATCCCCGTGGACGATCCTGGTCTTTCCACTATCCTTCGGGTTAGTTTTAAGCCTTGACTTTATAAATATATTTTTGGTGCGTTAACGACAACATCAATGTATTTAAGGTCCCTCAAACAGCGTCGACAAGATGTCAAAATAAAGAAAAACACCCTTGGTTTCCCTCCCTTGAGAGTTATTTGGACATCTTTTTTTTTTATCGACAAAGAAGAAGCTGTCTTGAGAATAAGAACATACATGGTATCCTGTTGTTGGCAAGAGTCCAACCAACGGAGAGATTACAGACTAAATAAAGGAAAATGTCCTTAACCATTGGAGTACAGGGGACCAAACCAAAACCAAAACCAAAACCCAAAACACCAGTTGAAAGAATAAGCTCAACACAATTGGTTAGATAAACGACAGAGCAGAGTTGGAACAGGGGAGTCCCCCAACTGCAGAAGGTCACAGACCTCCCCTCCTGCAACTGCAGCACAACTAGAACATCATAGGGGCCACCTCTTTGACCTGTTGCAGCTTGGATATCCCCTTTGCATCACCAAAGCCCTCAAGAGTACTCCTTGAGTTTACGAATGCATTGAACCCCTTGATGTTTTATAACCTGATATTGCAGCAGAACTTGAACCATCAGAGAAGTAACCTCCTTGACCTGTTGCACCTTGGCTATCACCTATACATTAGAAGAACCCACAAGTATACTCCTTAAGTCTTCAATTCAAAGAGCCACCTTGATATTCTATAGCCTGCAGACTCCTCCACTTCTCATTGTAGATGATCTGAGACTATCCCAGCCCACCCAACCCCCTGCCTAACTACCCCTTCATCAGCAGACACCCCAACCTACCCAATGTCAAGAAAACTACTAAAATCTAACCCACCCAAAATCATCAACCCTCTCTTACCACCATAAACATGACAGGAACCCCAACTCACCAACTCAGCCATCCTTAGTAACCACCCTAGTCCACTCTTTAGACCGACCTTCTAGCCATACCCCTAGACAAACCCAGAAACCCCACCCAACCCACCCAATACCATCAAACATATCTAACCACCAGATGATCCCCTTTCCCTGACATCTGCGTCTGATCTCCTCGGCCTTACAAAGTTATAATCTAACATAATATTGCAGATCTCTCCACTTTCAATTTTCTGATAGATTGGAAGTTATTTTTGACATTCTGGGCAGT
Organism: Arbutus unedo; assembly: GCA_014822125.1. Classification (NCBI taxonomy): domain Eukaryota; kingdom Viridiplantae; phylum Streptophyta; class Magnoliopsida; order Ericales; family Ericaceae; genus Arbutus; species Arbutus unedo. The sequence continues at coordinate 7,367 of JABCMJ010011501.1, read as the reverse complement.
ATAATCCACGATGTTGAATCCTGCTTTGATCCAAATAGCAAGTATGAACTTCGCACTGTCTGCTACCTCCGGAGATGAGAAGGGCTTGCCTTTGAATATCATGTCATTCCTACCCAACCAAATAGACCATAGACCTGCATAAACACACCCCTCCCAACATTCTTGTTCCAAATCCTTGTATTTGTTATCCAACCACAGAGCCAGCAGAGAGGAGATTGAGGGAGGGCAAATCCACTCCACTCCCCATCAGTTCAGGATATCCACCCACACTAGCCATGCACATTAACATTGTAGGAGTAGGTGCACATGGGTTTTAGGATACTCCTTGCACAGTGGACACAAGCCTTGGTTGTTAGGTCCCATTAGTTGAATGTTCCTCCTCAAAAGCACAGAGGTTAATCGCCCTTGTGGATTCACAAGCAGTCCTTGAATTCATAGTAGCTTTTGGGTTTTTCTTTTTCTTCCTTCTAATTTTCCATGATCTCCTCCATTAGTTTTTTCCCCTCTTCATTTAATACGCGATTCTACTACCATGCTGTCACTTGGTGTTTGTAATTTCATAAGATTTAAGAAGTCTCTTCAAATTCCGGTTGTTGGAGCATTTGATTTTATGTAATGTTGATGGCATCTGTTGGTATTGAATCCAAATTTGTTAATATTCTTTGACTACTCCCATTGTGTGAGCATATGAGTTTGTGCAGTGTTGAATACATCCATTTGATCCTTTGCTCCCGAATCCAAAGTTTGTTATGTTGATCCTTTGCTCCAGATGCCACTAGACACAAAAATTCATTGCCTATGGAAAAGTCTAGTATTTTGTTGTATAGATGTCTTTCTCTTCCTTTTACCTATTTCAAGCTTAAGATGGATGGGTTTGTCAAATCGCTGAAAAGAATTGGTACGAACAATTCAACATGAATGAATGTAAATCCAAAGGGGTGTTGCATCATAATCATGATATTAGATGTGTGAATATATACAACAGAGCAGGGCATGAAAACTTCCCGCTTATTAGATACCTACATTCTATACCTTTTGCTTGAGTTGTAACAGAAGTAGTTAGGACGGTCACCTTTCTAACAAATCATATGATCATCTTTCTTCGTTGCTTTCTACAATTTCTATGGTTTCGTGAATTGGGGTGCTGGCTTCTGTTGTAGAAAACCCTTCATCGTGCGAGAAACTCCGTTCTGCAAGCTGAGAATCGCTCGTTGCTGGATTTTGTGGGCAATGACCTGCTGCTGCTTCTGCTGTGGCTGCTGCAGGCACTGCCATGGCTTCGTCTGTTTGTGTTTTTCCCTTGGATGCATCAGATGAGTTGTCTTTTGCCTCATTGAAGGTTTTAGCGATTGCTATGACCTTTTGCCGGATTGATGAGTCATTAGAGGCTAAGATCTCCCTGTTGTTGCATAGGAAGATAGACAGGGATAAGATGGGAGCAGAAAGCGAAGACATGGTGGCAACTACAAAAAGACCCTTAAAACTATCAAGCGTGAGGCTGCTGGACGTGACCCTGGCACCGTCTTGCTCAGCACATGTAGCTCCTTCTCCCAACCACGGTAGTTCGCTTTTAGTCATCATATCTCCCTGCGTTACATTTAAGACTGCTATTGAAACGTTAGGTACTAGGGGAGATCCCTTTACGAATGCCTGCAAGTAAAGATCCCAATACACAACCTGTTTAAGATGACATAGAGCTGGCAACCTGGCAATATGAAAAAAATGCATGGACATCGCTGTTCGGATAGCACTTTTAAATAGAAATCCGAAAAAGGTGGACTTTTTTTATGCTGTTTTCACTTAAAACTAGAACATATACCATTGTACATAATGATATTGAAACTGCTTTTATTCAGTCTTTTTAATCCTTATGAACACTCTACAGGGTATATTTGATGTTGATGCTACACTTGACAAAAAGCACATGCGAGTGCGCACGCGTGCGCACACACACACAAATCCAAAGCCTGCAGTCCTGTAGATAGGTCCCATCTTAGTGTACTTGGCACAGTATTTGGGATTGGAAAGAAAGAGCCTTATATAAGGGAGCTCGTCAATAATTGGAGCAACTCTTCCACTAGAAAGGGCTTCATCATACTCTTCAAATGTGCTATACATCTTAAGGTTGGAGGGATCAAATCCATGATTCCTCAGTATCCCTTCAACAAAAGAACCCCTCTGGTAGCCTACATTTTCCTTATTCTGTAGGAGGTCTTTTATATCCGTGACACTAGGTTTTAGTTTTTGCACTGTCAACATTGATGTTAAGCTGGCTGTGTAACTCGATGTCAGTACGAGCACCACGAACACCCACATGATTACAACAAATCTCGATAAGTTGCTGATCAACTTCTCCTCTGCAAAACAAACAACAAAAATCAAGTTTCTGTCTCTGCCAGAATTTTTTTTGTTTTGTGAAGCCAACAAACTTTCTAGCGTAGTTTTTGTCTGCTTGAGTCTTAAAAGGATGCTCCACGTGTTTTGTAGCATAGAAATTTGTACTTTTTGTTTATAAGAATTATGTCCTCCATATTATGCTATGTCAAATTAGAAAATGGAACTAGGATAAATCCTGTTGTCTAACTAAAGTTTCAATTTGATCGTATTAGAATAGCAACGAACAATCATGTTAAATGACGGTAAGCATGTTGTTTCATCAAATTTTGAGATGATGATGGACTTACTATGCGCAAAAACAAGTGTGGAGAAAGAGAACCAGAATATCATTCCGACTTGCTCGCTAAGTTGGCCTTGAAATTCTTTGTTTACATGATGCTCAACAAACCAAACCACAAATCCGGTGAAGACGAAGAAAAAACCAATTGTTAACCACAGATTCATGTTTAGGGGTTTCATGAAAATCCAGGCATTCTTCGTTGCATCATCCTCAATTCGAACGACCATTGCCACACCGGACTCTGTGTATGGCAATGTAAAATCAACAAATCTTGATCTATTTGATACAATGGTTACATCACCGACAACAACATCGAATTTCTGGAGATGGACACAAAACTTTAGCTAGTTAGCAAAGAGAAAAAGAAAATTAAAACATCTTGCAAATTTGATTACCCCAAGAAAGGTCTGATAGACAAGATCATTGTAACTTCCATGAGGAGTATCAAAGGGATGAAACTCGTAGGGGACAGCATATGGCGATGAGTGCTCCATGACTTCTTTGAACACATCAATATAGAAACCAGTGGCCGTCACAACATTAGTTTGAGGATTGGTTTCCACTGAGACAAATTCACGGAAGCCACTTTTGACAGGAACCCCGACCCTCAACTTTGCTTCACCTGTAGGTATCTCCCAACCTTTAGGCACGACATTTGATTCACCAGGCCATATAACAGGTCCAAGGTCTTCTTCATTGGTCGTGTAATTCTTACTACTTGGCAAACTCAGATTTTTTGATATGCCATATTCTCGAGTCCAGAATCCAATTACCCTGTCCCCTTTTCCAATTACATTGACTATTTGAAAGGCTGATGGTTGTAACTGTCCATTAACCAAATTGAAGTTACCACTCATGCCCTTAAATTCAATGTTGTGGATTGATTGAAGGAGCCTTGGTCCCATTTCTGAGGTTCCAATTCCTACTAAATCTGTCAAGTTCTCTGTAGACACTGGTTTCTTGAATCTTGATACACCAATACCGGATCTCCTTACTGCCATTGCTAAAGTTGTGACACTATCGTATGCCCACAGCCTAAACACATTAAGTTCAAATCTATCCACATCTGGATAATCTTTATGAAATCTCTTTCTCCATCTTTCATTGAAGTTTACAAGCTGACTATGCCGCTCCCATACTCAGTGTCCTCGTAAATTAATGCTACCTCCCTCCAACCAAAGGCCTTGACTATAGCCGTAAGAGATTCAACCTGAGAAGAGCCATTGTTTGCGCCTCGAATGAAGTATGGGTTCTCCGTGGGCGAGAGTGAAGGACTCATCGCTTGAGAAATTATAGGAACTTGGGTTTTGTTCCCAATGTCGATCACATATCTGCTTGTGAGGATGTTTGCGGATCTAGTATCACCTGTACTTGGACATTTTTTAACAAGTCTATGGCTGCAAATAAAAGTTCAAAATGAAAATGAGATCCCTATAGTTGATTGGCCGTGCAGCAAACTCCTATAAACCATATCAAGCAGTCAGCAGCAAGTGAAATGAAGAAAAAAGTGAAGGGGGATCAAATACTAAATAAAACACAGGATGTAGGACATCAAAACAACATAGCCATCCACAGTATTCATAACTTTCACGCCAGTGGAGAGTTGATACAAGTAAGTTGTAGCTAAAAAGTAACTACTAAAACAAGAAGTTTGACAATGAACTGAAAAAGAAAATTCATGAATATCGATAAGAAGTGCGCAGATTTATGTGGACAGAACAATGCTTAGCTTAACGTACTGGCAGAAGCTGCCTCCACAACATCACCCTTGGAATCCCTTATGTGAAGTACAATCTTTGTGGTATGATTTTGATTCATTGCGTAGAAATCCCCAACTGCCATGGATATACAAGTCTGACTAACCTTCCCAACGATATTGTCCTCATTAAGAATCACCCCAACATCAACATCTACTAAGGCACTTCAATTTTCACTACATACAATTGGTGCCACATGAAAGCTCGTGAATATGAAAGAGTACTAGTAACACTAGAAGCTGGAATCAGTATCTTCAACGTTTCTACATGCCGAGAGAGAGATTACAAGATTAAATCAAGCTTTTTTCTGGTGTCAAAACTTTGTGGGGAGAGAGGAATGATTGATTGTTTGATCTCCTTTTATTCTATGCCATATATACGAATAATATGGGTATGCTGATAATCAAGAAAATATTCATTTCACATTCTGTGGACTTAGTCAGGCTGTACCATTGACCTTGGGAATGGAGTATAGTAGTACTGCAGTATTCAAATAAATTTCTTCTTAAAGACAGTTCAGCGAACTTCCTTGATTGCTAAGGAACCTTACTGGTTTCGAGGAACTATAGTCAAGTCTTTGGTGTGTTACTTAGCATACATGAAGAGTGAATGAGAGGAGAGAGAGGATAGTTGGAGACCAGTGTTAAAAGACCATTCTATACCACACGATCAAACCAAAGTTAGTTAAGTGTTCTGTTGGAGCTGTTGCAATCTGTTGGAGCTGTTGCAATTCTGTTAAATCTGTTTCTTGTTCTGTTAGTCTTAACTGCCAAAGTGGTTAGAGCTAGTTTAGAGGATATCAGTGTTTTGTGCTGCATTTGTAAGTCGGTTAGTTGCTGCATTAGTAAGTCGGTAGTTGTTCTATAAAACCAGTAGTCTGGGGTCTTTTGTTAGTGTGTAAAAATTAGTCTTATTAGGCTGTAGTTTCCTTTCCAGAAACTGGGTTCATTTCAATGAACTCCATCTTTACCTTTTCCGCAGTTCACAGCTTACAAACAACTCATAGATTTCTATAATCAATAAAGTCTATGTCACTCATGAATTGTATTCAAATGCTGATTGTTTCTATCAAGAGTGTATTGAATTGTTAAATTCTTCAACCAGTATTATGTAATGGATTTGAATATACTTATGTATATTTTAAGATATCTAACTTATAGCACGCATTTTCCTTATACCATTGAAGCACCTATTTAATTCCTTAACTAATACATTCATGGTACACAAAAATAAGATTCACTTTTAACCCCCAAGGTGTTGATTCAGTGAAATGAGAGAGGATGACTACGGGCATTGTCCTTAAGGTCACGAGGTCGAATCCTACCAGAACCAATCACTAGGGATCACTGGAAGTTTGTCCGTTTTTAAGTTCAGGGCCCTAAAGACTAGTCGATCGGCATTAGGTTAGAAGTAATTTCAAAATCGGCCAGATACCTCGGCTATAAAAGAAGTCTCACTTTTGATAACTTTTGTAAGTTAGTACACATTCTAGCACATATATGTTGAGAGACATTGAAGATACCCTTACGCGTTGACTTTTAGGTTTCGAGTTTGGAACTTTTTAGGTGTTATAACTCGTGTAAGTTTTGCCTTACTAACGAATGGTAAGATTGCTTTCTCAAAACTAATCGAGATGTGTAGTAGTAGACCCGAATATATGAAAGATATATATCAAAATATGTACATACATTTGGGTTAGAAAAACAACTCAAGACACTACTCTCAACAAATGGTATGCATCGGGTCATATTTGTTTTCAATATTTTTCAATATAATGGGTGCTCCGGTCTCACAAAAGTTTCTCCGAAAACATTCCTGAATTCAAAATCAAAGATTATGATTCATTTAGATTTAAAAGTCAAAACATTCGAGTAAATCCACACCATTCATTTTGAATTATGGGAAGGTTTCTTGGAAACTTTTATGGGACCAAAAACTTTCCCTTTCAATATACAACAAAGTCTGAATTCTAAATTCTTTCTGGCTACGTATGCTCGAAAAGAGACAAATAGAATATCATCTGTGTTGTAAAATGGGAACGGAAGTCCGGTATTGAATGCTCAGGTATATTTATATAGACTAGGAAAAATCTGAAATCTCTAAGTGGTTTGGACTGATATGTGATGGTTTATTTATAGGCCACTACGCACCCATTCGAAGAGGTACGCACCAGATCAATATTGACCGTTAGAGTGATCCGTACGTTGTAGATTCATCTACTACGAGAACCAATGTGTTAATGAGACACACCATTTGATTTCGATCTCGTTCGTTCAATCACGCAACCTTCCTAACCATTGCAGTCCCCCATAGTTAATTAACCCCAAGGGGGTTGGCCTGGTGGTTTAAGATTGAGACTTAGAGGTATGCTCTCTCCTAGGTCTCAAGTTCAAAATCTCTTAGGTGCTATCAATTGTTATGGGGTCAGTCTATACAGAGCAAATTCCTTGCTTTAAATGGGGCCCCCGCAAGTGAACGGTGGGATTGATCCTCCGAAAACTAGTCGACAATAGGTTGGGGTAATCCCAAAAACCGCCGGATACCTCAGCTATCCAAAAAAAAGTCTTAACTTTTCCAGGTTTTTCCAAAAGTCTATAGCTTGTAGTACTGGTACTTCATTGTCCAACTTAAGAAGAAGAGGAAATAGCTCGGTAAATGTGATTGCCGTTGACGTGTGTATATATAACTATATATAATTTTATATGTGTGTGTGTGTGAGAGAGAGATCCTGACATGTTATTGGAAGTTGACATTGGACAAACAAAAGAAACTGCAAGGAAATATCATCACAAACCCACAGGAACTCTACACCATTTCTCCTCTTTATTAATTTCTTTATTTTTGTTTTTGAATATCACAAGGTTGAATATATAAGTTCTACCCACCTCCTGAGGTTTGTGATGACAAAAGAGTGGTCCTTCTATTTTAATAAT
>JABCMJ010011497.1:0-16013 GCA_014822125.1 Arbutus unedo | reverse complement strand
TACAAATTGATATTCTACTAACATTATTTTTCACATTTTCAGTTTTCTCAACGAAATCTACAAAATAAATAGTTTCAATTATTGAATTAAGCAAAGGATGTAACCACAAAATAGGAACTGCAGGACTGCAGACAAACCTCCTCCATCTTTTTAAGTGTGGGTTTGTTTCGTACAAGAATGTATTGTTAAATCAGCTCATATATATCTTGAATAGCATCAAACCAAGTGGCACGTCTCGAGTGTCCTAATTTTTTTTTTTTATAATCCAAATATTCAGTCAGTTTAAGGTATATTTTTTTTATTTTCTTAAAAGCCTAAAATTAATAATCAGACAAAACTTCAATAACCTCAAAGTATGTAATTGTTAAATTTTGATCTTAGAATATTTAAATTTATAACTCATTAAGATCTTTACCGAAAGTTCTCGAATGTCCTAGTTTGGATCAACCAATTAGCTGGTGGCACTTGTTTGATACTGAATTTCATCATAGTCCTAAAGTTCTAGGTAACATGAACTGTCTAGAGGAACTGACGAAGAAATCCCCCAAAAAAAAAAAAAGCTGATTGCCTTTAAGGATAAAAGAGACTCAAATACCATTAATTTTTTGAGTTAGATTAATTTATTTGACTATTTTTTGATGAATCAATCTTATTCAAAAAATTAATTATATCTGATGGAACGAAATATGAATAACTCAGTAAACACTACACCGTAAATATTATTCAACAATATATAATCCTATACTTGGACTTTCCGCCTTAGTTGGCATAGAAAATTTTTAAATTGTAAAACCTTTTATGTATATACTTGCACATTTGATGTCCATCATAATTGATAATAACATTTCTCATATACAAGTAAATAGCAAAAATTACTCTTATTTGTATTTTACAAAATAAAAGCTCATAATTTGAGAAACCAATAAATGCTTTACAATTATCAAAAAGGGGCACATGCCTCTAGTCTCTCTTATCCTCATAGATGTGACCCAAATCTAAAGGACAAGGTCGGTCCAAAAGGCTATTGATCTAAAAGGGTCCTAATGCTATGTCGGTACTGAATCCAGAGTCATCAATTTTTTTAACTAAATAAGCGAGAAAAAATCTTTTTATCTTATCAATAAAGTGCGTTAACGGTAATAAAATTAAAATGTGCACACAAAAGTGTTTCGAAAGGCGCTAGCTCCTTTTTTTACTGACAACACAGCTATGTATGAAACTCAATTAGTAGCATTGGCACGTCACTTAGTTCTTCGGCTCATTTTGGTTGTAAAGATTTTTTTCTTACATGCATGGCGATCAATAGGTTCCTGACGCTATGTCCGTATTGGATCTAGAGTTATCTTTTTTTTTTTACTGAACAAGTAAAAAAAGTTCTTTATATTTTATTAGTAAAGCGCGTTAGTTGCAACCAAACCAAAGTGCACAGGCGAAATAACTTCGAAAGGCGCTAGCTCTCTTCTTACCGAAAGCACAACTACATGTTGGCACGCAATTAAATAGCGCTGGCACGTCACTCGGCCTCTTGACTCACTTCAATTGCAAAGACTGGTTTCATTGGGCGCACGGGGATCAGTAGGGTCCTCATGCTATATTCGTATCGGATCTAGAGTTATCTATTTTTCTAACTAAACAAGAGGAAAAAAAATCATTTCTATCTTGTTGGTAAAACGCACTAACTGCAATCAAGCTAAAGTGCACAGACGAAAGGGTTTCGAAAAGCGTCAACTCTCTTCTTACTGATAGCACGGCTACATGCTGACACGCAATTAGTAGCGTTGACACGTCACTCAGCTCTTCAGCTCACTTCAATTGCAAAGGCTTTTTCCTTAGACGCATGGGGATCAATAGGGTCCTCATGCTACGTTGGTATTGGATCCAGAGTTACTTATTTCATACCGTATGCCCACTATTATATCAGACCACCGGCATACTGTTACTGTTCCGACCTATTGCGATCGATATCATACTAGTCTGTAATTTTTAAAAAAAAATTTAATTAATAATTTTTTTAAATAATTAAATATAAATTGAGACTAAAATTATTTCTTTTTATATTTGGTGATTTAATTTTAAATTGTAAAATTTTATTTTATATGTCAAATATAATTTTTTATTAAAAATATCTTTATTTTACAATAATTTTAGCAATAAATCTGAAAGGGTATGGCGATACAATCGATATCAATATGTACCATACTAATAACAAAACTAGTACATCCGTCGGTACAAAATTGATAATTTAATTGGATCATAGTAACATGCCAGAGTTCATAACTAGGAAGCCCAACCTGGCCAATTTGTGCTTCTCAACCCAATACGAAAACAATCACACAAACAAGGTTTGAGGCCCAATTTAATTCTTCTAATTTCTCTATTTCTTTATTTTTTCTTCATCCTATTTTTCTGATTTCTCAAGCCAAGGAAGAAATATTTGAAAGTCTTTATTCAAAAACATCTAAAGCATAGTACAGGAAACAAAATCTATCTATAACTAGATTAATTCCAACCGTTGTCCGGGTGCTTAACGCTTTTTCTCATAAAAATGATAAAAATTGAGAAATTTTGAACTTACACTTTACGAGAGAACAATTTTTTACCTGCAAGTCTTTGATCATCTTTTGATGTCAATCTTATCATTTACTAGTAGAAGGCCAAATTAAATTTAGGAAAAAATTCTGTGTTTTGAAATTTGTTTCGTTCTAAAATTTCAAATTCGGAACCTTTCACACTTTGAGAAATCTTTTAGGATTTTATTTCTGACATTATTCTTAGTGAATAAGTTTGCAAATTAAGAACTAAATAAGAATAAATTATTCAAAATTAAAATTGACACATCAGCAAGTCAAGACAGGCCAATTTGTTGTTATTTTAGACATAGAAAATGCTACAAGCACAACATGACAAAACGACGTCATTTCATTAAGAAAAAAAATCAAAAACTCAATTTGTTTTTTTTTCCCTTAATAAACGACGTCATTTTGTCTTGTTGTGCAAATTAGTTGAGCTTGTAGCATTGTTGTGCCAATTAGTTGTGCTTTTAGCATTGTTACAAAAGTAATACTAAGAACACGGATGTTTCGAACATATTCAAACACAAATATTTTCAGAAACGTTGGATGCGTGTGAGGTTCACAAATTATTGAGTATCCCACTTGCATCCCAGTTCCAAACACATCTGTGTTCCTAGATTTTTCTTTTGAATAACTATATACAATTGTGCAGTGGTAAAACAGATGAGTCATAAATTCAGCGTCTCTTATAGTCAAAACTCGACAACTTAATGCTTGAGGCCTCTGAGAAACTTAATGCTTAGAGCCTCTGAGAAATTTGTTTGGTCATTTTCATCTAAGGCCTTAAGACTAATCGATAATTATGTAGGAATTTCTCCAAATTTTACTCCAATTTAATCTCAAACCAATAAGATAACCTAATTATAAAAAAAAAAATTATATACAATTGTGAATCATGTGAAAGTATGAAAATATCACAGTTGAAAGGCTTTGTTTTATAGTAACATTTCATCAAATACATCACTTCTCGATACTGAAGGATTTAACCCTAACCAAAAAACCACTCAACCTTGAAATCAATGGATCAAGATCGATCAACAAAGATATACATCATCTCAAACAATGAAAAATATGAGAGAGAGAGAGAGAGAGAGAGAGAGAGATCATGTTGGGACTAGCATCACCTCATCTTCATCCCCATGTCCTCCATTGCACCTCATGTAAATAACTCCTATTGCAAAAACCATCAAAACAATTGAAAGCCAACCCTTAAGAACCATCCACCTTCCACCACCATCTCCTATACTAACTTCATCTCTCTCCTCTACCACCTTCTCTCCTCCCACCACAACCACCTCTCCTCCATTCCCTCTCTCATCAAACAAACAACTACCCGAACCCGAATGACAACAACAAACACAATAACCAGAAACCACCTCTTCTTTTGATCCTCCACAACTACCTTTCCCCTCATTATCATAAGAAGACCCACTACATATCTCCTCCCTCTCTCCAAAACCCACCTCAGTTTCGCTCTCCACTTCTTCAAAAAGCCTCCTTCTCCTCAACTTACCGCTCTCTATGGCTGCCTTTCGATCTCTCAGTATCTCTTCCCTCGCCGTGTCGTTGCTCCTAACCCTAATTTGAAGAGAAGACATAAGGCTCCTTGGGGAGTTGCTTAGTAGCTTGAGAGTTTTGACAATGGCGTTTGATTGGCTCGAGGATCGCCGGAGGGGACCGGGTTTCGAACCGTTGAAGGAGTTCCAATCATTTTCAAGGTTTCTGAATTCTTGCATTAGTTTTTCTACGCTTTGTTGATGTGGTTCTTCTAGTAGTTGTGCTGATCTTCTTCTTTTTTTCATGGTGGGGTTTCTTCTTTTTGCCATTCTAATCATGTGGGATTTGTGGAAAGATGGGGAGGTGGAATGATGGTGTTAAATGGGTGGGGGTGTGATTTTGAATATATATGAGATTATTTCGGGATATGATTTGAACTAACTGCCCCACGTTGTGATCATCCTCCCTCTTTCTTTTTGAATCTTGATTTTTGAGAATTCAAAGATTAACCGTTTCTGTGGGGTGCTTTTATTTTCTGGAATAACATTTATTAGCAATACAATGATTATTTTGAGCTACAAATGAGGAGTAATTATAAATTATCAAAATCATATATCACCACATATTCATGCATAATTCATGTACCTAGAGATATCCGGCCGGTTTTAAAATTATTATTTAATTTAATGCCGACTAGTCCTCGGAGAACTAATCCACCGTCACTTGCAGGGGTCCTATTTAAAACCAAAGTTTTTGCCCAGTATATACTAGATTCCAAGAGATTGTAATGCGCGTGTAATGCAGGAAGTTAGTGTTTGATTGTAGAATTAGAGGGTGGGATTAAAGGGTGAAAAGCCCACATTTTCTCAATTATGAGCTAATTGAGAAAGAACGGACAATTTGTTCATTTATTACACCATAGTACTAGCTAATCTCCCTCTCCCGATTCTCATTCAATGGTCTGTTACAGTATTTTTATAAAATACAGATTTTTTAATAATATTTATTTAGTGATAATTTATTTTAATTTTTATGTCATTATTAGTCAACATTTTATGTCTTGATTGTAAAAACCTTTTAGTACTTTTATATTCTAGCCGTGGTGACTTATTTTTTTTAAATCGAGTATGTTTAATTGCGTATATCTATATTACATACGCATTCTTTATTTTTATAGAAAGACCATAATAAGTTATGTGGCTAAAGAAAAGTTGGTAATTGCTTTACCACTTGTTCTTACTTTTTCTACATATACTATTTGTATATTATGGGAAAAAGAGAGTAATATGAGAAGAGTTTCTCACCTTTTAAGTAATATAAACTTGTAAGTGTATACGACGAGGTGGTCGGACTTGTTATATAGTGAAAATAGCATGCAACTCGTAATCTGTTACACCAAAAATCTTTCATAGGCAACGCGTATCATCTCAAGATATCGACCTAGTTCATGAATCAATCTCTACCACCTCTTATTGGTAATTTTTTGTTGTGGAAAAAAATGTAATATTTCTCTATTTTATTCGAACAATTTGAGCTAAATCAAAATGGAGAACGAAAATTCATCACTTCTGAATGGTAGGGTGGTGACGAACAATACCAGAATGGTTGGCCTTAACAAGCCATTTCATTTCCATGGTGCTCACTATAAGATGTGGAGACAAAAAAACTTGTTTTATCTAACGTTTTTGAATGTGGGTTATGTCTTGACTGAGAAAAATCTAAATAAAAAAAAGACAGAAAACATTAGTGAATAAGATCTTTCTCATCATGAAATTGATGTAAAAAAGTGAAAGAAGGATCATCTTTACTGTAGAAATTATCTACTTAATTGTCTTTCTAACAAGTTATATAACTATTGTGATCAAGTTTATCCTTTGGCGAAAAAAATTAGGAAAGCTCTGCGTCAAAAGTACGATACCAAGGAAACAAAATCGAAAAATTAAGCATGCAGCTATTCTTTGAGGTTTCAAATGGTTGAATGCAAATTAGTTATTGAATGAGGTAAAACTTAAATATAAAATATTTTAGTTTTTTCAAGAGAAATCATTAAAGATTTTTGAGGAGCTCAGCAAGAGGATGTTCTTGCTCACGTAAGTGATGTCAAGGTCATTGTGAAATCAATCAACTTGAGAAAGGCAATTGGTAGTTCAACTGACCTGAGAAAGACAGTTAGTTAAGATAAGGCACAACCCTGAGTATCTCAGAAGAGATTCTGATGAGATAAGGACAATAAGTTCTAGGCTAATTCAACTTAGAATGAGAAATTTGAAATTGAATGAAACTCTAAAAAGAATAAGTTATTAGAGAGTCCATGTCAGATTTATCTCGTTAGTAGTCAATCACAAACCACTTCTAATCCGTTTCTAATGAGAAATTAGAAATCGGATAGAACACATATTGATTGGGTGGTAAAAGTCTATAACTAAACATTCAGAGTTACGAAAAACGGTACATGCTATTACACAGCTCATAGATATTGTACAGAGAGTTTCTTGTGATTCGAGTATTGACTTAGCTATAAAATGTCTTCCCGACACAGGGGCGGAGGATCCTTTAACAGTTTGTTATCTTGTATGTCATAGTACTCAAGAGAGAGAGAGAGAGAGAAAATTCATAGAATCTATTATTGTCGTAGTTGGTATAATATCTTTTCGGTACTTAATTTTTTACCCATTTATAATTGGTACCGTCTGTGTGAAAGATTAGATTTGATAGTAGTAACACCAAATGATTTGAGTGCGAAGGAATGACGGGCAATAAAAAAATCGAAGACGCCGCCGCCAGCCCCACTAAAGAAGAAGGCTCCCCCGTGAGATTTACCTCATGACAGAGCGAGCAACCTAAATTGTGATTTACTGCAAGACCGAAACCGTGATCTCCCGTGAGACCAGCATTACAATCCGTCGCGAGACCCGAATCGCGATGCACCTCAAGACTTGAACCAAGGGCCATCGCGAGAAGCGATCAGGGATGAGACGCGGGACACTGAAGGGAGAGAATCCCAAACCCATAATACTTCCCGTACTCAAACTAATAACTCCAAAAGGGATCGCAGCACCAGGGATAGGCTATGAAGGTGAACTGAAGAGATAAGTGATCTCAAATATTATCTTTATAAGGCCGAGAAATAAATCAAGGAGTTCCATACTAAACGCAATAAATAAACCAGGATCGTTGAGAGCCGACATGATACTCGTGGCATCCCAGAACCTGGAAGAACGAGGTTGCCCCCATTAGGGGTGACCCTCGAAACAATAGAGAAGGAGTAGCCTCTAGTGGTGTAATCTGAGCTCAGCAAGGCCCTCCCGACATGAGGGAATGGCTAAATCAGCAGCAAGGATTACGTCAATCAGCCAAACATACAACGACATTGTAGCAATTAGCATCGTCACCTCTATCGAAGGCGATAGAGGTGGTGATCTAGTCAAAGAAGTTTATTCTGCCCAAGTTCCATATCTGCAATAGCTGAACAGATCTTATGAACCATGTCAAAGGGTTCATATAGGCAATGTTCCTCCATCTCAGTAATGAGGACTTGTATTGCAGGGTCTTTGCCCAAAGCTTGGGGGTGACTACCCTCAGATGGTATAATAGACTCCCCCACGTTTAATAACCAATTAGGGACAATTGGTGGATCAATTTTTAGCTTAATTTGTAGCTAGTTAATCTTAGTCGAAGGAAATTGATGCACTCATGGCAATGAAGAAGTGATCAAACGAGACGCTCAAGGATTTTGCGAACAGATATTGGACCGTTTACGAGGTGGAGGACTGTAACAAGAAGCACGCAACAACCACCTTCAAGTTTGCCTTATCTGCTGGCGAGAAGCTACATGAATCCTTAACCATACACCCTGTTGAGACGATCGTGATCTCATGATCAGAGTAGAAGCTAGAAGTAGACATACTTCGGGAAGCACATAAAGTGACCTACCAAGCTCACAAAAACAATGTAGTAAAAATGGGAGAACCAAAAGTAAAAAAGAGAAAGGAAAGAAAAGCATGAAGTGGCATTCTTCAAATGAGACTATAAGACACTAGGGTCACAGGCTTTCAGGGCAATAAAGACTATTTTTAACACGCCGATCTACAAGTTGATATGGCCACTTTGGGAAGAACCATATTGGAGGTGGCCACCTGAAATGGGAGGTGATCCGAACAAAAATAAGATAGATGGGAATATATGTAGTTATCACCAAGACTTCAGCCACCTCACTGAAAATTATAAGGCCTTCAAGAGGTTTCTTGAAGATTTGATTGAGGTCAGCCATCTGAGCAAATACATAGCCGAGACAAAGAAGGAGGATGTCAAGCAACAACATGCCAATAGTTCTTATTCATTTGAGGAGGACGGGCAATACGAAAAGCATATTACCCGAAGTGGTTATCCAACACAACAATGGAACAAAAAGGAATAGAAAGTGGAGAGTTTGCATGGACTATACTAATTTGAACAAAGTTTGTTCCAAATACATCTTTCGTTTTCGTAAGATTGACCAACCGGTGGTATGATACCACAGCAAAATATAAAAAGATGAGTTTCCTTGATGCTTATCGAGATTTTCATCAAATAGCTTTGCACGAGCTCAATTAGGAGGAAACTTCTTTCATTGGTATTATGTAATGCCATTGTAACCCATCTTATAATCAGATTGGGTTTGAATGAATTTCGCATGAATAGATTTGGATAGATTCATGGATCTAAATCAATATTGCCACACGTAGATAATAAAAATCATATGCTTAAAACAATCATGTGTAACTAATATACAGATTACCATAACAGGACTCAGAACAGAACCAACGTAATTGATTTTCAGACTATTTATAGCCTCTCTATTTTGTTACCTTGTATGCGAATTTACAATAGTAATCTTTCACGTGCAAAAGAAGTGCACACATGAAAGGGCAGTTTGATCAATTTATATGCAAGATGAGGAAAAATGTGTGTTATAAGAGAGTCTACACACATTCTCAAACCATTTGATTTACGTAAACCCCTCCAAAATAATGTAAATTTTACATTCATCGAATAGCTCCAAAGACATTGTGTCCAAATCTGTGCATGAAAATTACGCGTAGTCTTGCTCTATAAATAAAGAGCGTTAAAATCACTATAAACAAATGAGACCAAGGTAATAAAGATTTTGCGTGCAAAAATAACCAAAAGTGCTCAACCCAACTAGCAGTGCAAGTCAGTGTACAAAAAAGATACTAATTGTACAATCAAAACGATGAGACATCATATTTTCACTGACATTGGTAAGCCTTTGTAAGCTTCTTGAATATCCACTACCAACTAATCATATCCAAACAACCTAGAAGAGCTGCATCCACCAGAAAGAGTCAGTCACCCAAAGAAACCTAACTAAACAAGGGCGAGCACTTGCAGTCCGCCGGCTCAACACGCTAGTTTATAGTTTGCTTGGGTTCAGTTGTTAAGGTTGATATGTCCTCTATCACGCCTTTCCCGTCCATAGCATCAAAAAAGAAGAAATTTTTAAAAGGGTCGCCTTTTCCTGATATTGCTTTAATAACCTCCTATAAAATCACATTCTTAAACATGTAAGCAAATCAAAATCACATTTGCTGATCATTTAGAACATCTAAATATGTAATGATGTCTTGATGTTTTCACCTGTCCAAGAATTCCTCCAATTATGGCACAAACAGGAGGGAATTCTTGTGTCCCCGACACCAGTCTCTCAAGGAGCGAATCAGGAATAACAGACTCATTTAGTGACTGCAAGAGCAGAAATTTAGCACCAATCAAAATCTCCGTGAATTTATAAACACGGTTGCAAGTAAAATAGTAAAACCGTACATGTGCCTCCAAAATTCCTTTCCTCAGCTTCAAAACCTTAGGAAGGTCTTCTATTGAAGTTTGTCCTGGATTACGTCCCTCGGCCTCTTCAAACGTTTCTATCACTGCAATCATAATCATCAAATGTGTATCAGTTTCTGAAAATAACACCAATCACAACGCAGACATCAAAACAAGAGGTGGGGAGACACAGGAAAAAGGAAGAAAGAGACAAAACCTCTCATAGCAAAGTATAACTTGGACATTTTCCTAGGAAGGGATTTCCAAGGTACTGCAAGTGCTTCCTGCCATAAAAGGATCGCATGCAAAAGGTCATAATTTTAGAAACTGAATACAAAATTGAGAAAAATCAACACAATCAGATGCCAAACAATCATCCAACTTCAATTGTGTGGAACACGTAATACGATGCAGCAGCTACTGTGAAACCCCACCTATTGGCCAGCAAGAATGAGAAGAATGATCATGCATTAGACTTTGGACGCTGAGATAATAAATATTTACAGAGTAGAAAGGAAAAGTGGGCCAGCACCACATTACATGCATGCTGTCAGGCTGATCAACCAAGCCACTACTAAGGAAAATTAAATAATACTATAATAGTAACTCCAGTGAACTAATTACTTAGTCATACCTCAAAACTGGGATACTCAAGTCGGCATTCAACAGTTTCATCAAGCTTTTTCTGCAAAAAGAAAGGAAAAAAACTGTAAACAGCAAACAGCAGTTATAAAAATGATATGAGCAATACAGCTTGTAACTTCAAAGACCAAGTATCTGGACAAAAATTTTGGCAGAAACCATCAATATGCTCAGTATCCAATAATGGAAGGCAGAAGATTGAAGGGTTTAGCAGATTCGCACTTTCAAGGGGGAACATTGAACCCTAATGCTTCTTAGCACTTTCAAGGGGTAACATTGAACCTAATGCTTCTACTATTAACCATACTTTGCTCACAGTTCACGAAGAGCCAAAGGGAATTCAGCATGGAAGATTTGGTAAAGGTGTAGAAGTTAGTTCAAAACAACGCCAGCAGCTAGCACCATGGCGCTACTAGATATTATTGGCTAAAAGGATTGACCAACAAAAGTTTTTTCACATATCATACTATTGGCAATATCAAATGACTTTGGAGAATAAAAGTGATATCTCAAGGAAATAAGGTTTCACAACTAGCAAAAGAAATCTAATATGTTTATCAATACTCGAGTTCATATCCCAAAGCATTCTGATTGGAACGACCAAAGGTCAACTAACAGTATGTGAGAGTGGATTAAAAGCAATTCACAAAAGAGTAGATAGACGGCATACGTATGAGAATAAAAAGTTACACACTATCACCTTTGAATAGGTAAAGTTCTGCAGATCAACAAATATTTCACCACAGAAAGCTCTACACTCTACCGTATAAAATGCAACACGCTTTGACAACTTGCGGCATTTCTCATTGATCGATTTCTGTGAGAGAGAGAGAGAGACAGACAGAAATGAGAGACTATAAAAATGCGAATGCATAACACATGCTTTGCATGCAAGTTATGAAATTCCATTAGAAAAAAGAAAAATTAGTGGTTTACTTTTGCACTTAGGGAACAACAACTGACGACTACAACATCAAACTTGTTGTAGAAGTCTTCCCCAAAGGTAGCCAAATCTCCTGTAAGAATAACATTCGGATTTCATCATTACATTCAGCAAATCCACTGATGACAAAAGTCGTAAAACTAATAACCTAATATTTTATCAAAATAAAGAGAGTAAAAAGAGAAAAGATTTAAATAAATCATTGTGAACAACAAGATTTGAGTATGTGATGACCATAATTCTTTTCTAAAAATTATAAGTGCTTGTAGCATGTATACGATTTTCATGTCAAGAAGAGAATGGCTCCTTGTCAAATGTGACATCGCGTCATAGCATGGATTAATCTACTTCAACTGGCCTTTTTAGAACACATAATAGTCAAGAAAAACTACACTATTTCATCAAGCCAGCATCACAAGTCAAACACAGAATGACATTCGAGTTAAGGAAACTAAGTTCTACACGTAAACTTTGATCCAAAGTAGCATCAAAAAAATGCAAAAGGGAGCAGACCTTTCTCAACAGAAACACGAACCATCGGATTGAAATCTTTCAAGTAATCGCAGCAAAGCTCAGCAAGAGATTTCCCTGAAAATACATTCTCGTCGGGAGCGATTAAAAAGTTCGCTGATAGTGCTTCCTCAGTAACCGGGCTGTCATCAATTAATGTCAAACTACCTACTCCAGCAAGAACAATGTTCTTGCAAAACTGAAAGTAGAAAAATTAGCACATTATGCTTGCATATTTTCATCCAAAAACCCAAAACATGTATATGCGTAGACACTGAATAAAGCGCAAGACAATATGAGTCTACAATGTATGGAATCGATGGATAACAACACAGGGAACAGTTCCCAAGAAAATGGATACTCATGAATGTGGTTCCACATATAAAAATCGAGGAATATATTCATAAATACCTCAGCAACAGTTCCTTTGAGTCCACTGACTAAAATATGAGCCTTGCTCAGCCTAAAAGAAGTAATCAAATATTGTAGTCAGGGACTCCAGAAAATTGAAATTCATGTATCGCAATATGAAATTCAACATAGATTAAACATTGATCCAGGAAAGATTGAATTCATAGGAATGCTATTAGCCCAAATGGAAAGCCAAAGCCACACATGCAAAAACACTACAACGACACATAACTCAAATACCTTCGTTGAGCATCAGCTCCCCAGACCCTAATCTGGCGATCGTACAATGCAGTTTCCTGCTCTGTCAACTCCTCACCGTCCATTCCTAGCTTCAACCTGAGACAAACGACTATATCTCACCAGCAAAATAACATAGATAGATTTTAATGTATAGAAACACCAAAAGAATGAGCATGTAATATGTATAGATATATAGATAAATACACACATAAATATGTGTGTGTGTGTGTATGTATAGATAGATATATAGATATAGGTATATATATATAAATATATATATATATATATATATAGAGAGAGAGAGAGAGAGAGAGAGAGAGACCCTAAAACATTCCTCCACTACTGAATGTGAATGACCAGCTGATCCCAAGAACACTTGTACGGACCAATGAATTCCTTTCAGCCAACTCAGGATCGAGCGTATAATACGACCCTGGTGCCCTAGATTCAATCACGGTCGGTCAAGCACTTGGTTAACTCATAAGTGCCCTCCACTGAGTTGACCAATTGATTGAACGAATAAGGAAGAAAACACTTACATCCTTGGTATGGAGTCTATCGTAAACAGGAGTAGAATCAGATGAAATGGTGAGAAGCTTACTGCAAAATGAGGGCTACAAGAGTAAATACCAAAGGCTACAGTGAGGAAGATAGGAATCAAACTGTATGGGTAATTTTGTGAAATACCGGAAGGTCTATTAGGGTCATCATAGAACCCGACTTTGGGTCCTCACTGACCCAAACAAAGTCCGTGTCCAAAGCGATGTTTTGATACCTGACTTTGACTCACATCAAAGAGAAGCAAAAATAAAGAAGAAGAGACAAGACATTCAAGGAAACTGAGAAACAGAACGAGTTCAACCATTAGGTCTAGTGGTCGACCATGGTTGAACGTTCAACTACTGTTCTTACCATGGGACAAACGAAGAGAAGAAACCGAAGAATTAGTGATGGTTCGGCTTCATTCAACATTTCAACTACATAAGTATTATGCACCAATTGAGAAGCCAGAGATTACGATGAAGGGGATTGTAAATAATCAAATTCCAGATAACAAAGTTAGCCCGTTGGCTGCAGCTGCAGCTCTTACACATCACTAGAAATCCAGGGGTTTCTCTCCCACCTGCCTGTTTCTCTATCTCCCACACGGATATTAATTCTAGACAGTGGTTTATGTCATACAGTGGGGGGAGTTTGGAATAGGGCAAGTACTACTAATGACTTGATTTTATTCCCCATAGCCTACAACATTGATCGAACGATGTAAGAAAAGCCCTGAGGTTTTCTATTTTTAGTTAATTTGGTGAAATAAAATTTATTCAACATAATCAAACAGCTATAAAAGCGGTAAGGCATACCTCCAGCAAAAACAATATCATATCAGTGCTCACAAAATAGAACAAGCAAACCAAAGAGCTACAAGGCTCGGTATCATATGAAAAACACATACCAAGACATTGAGCCCAGCAAAATAAAAAACAGATGCTTCTTCCTCACAAAACAGCGAAATGCATTCTTGACAGTACCAAAACCAGCAAATATGCAAGAAACTAAACCATCAAATTGTAGAGAATAGTTAGAGAAAAAAGAAATTAAACCTACTAATTGCAAAACCACGATATTTAACCACAAAATAGTAAAAGAAAGGCACTACTCGCTGAACTTTCAAGATAGAAGCACAGTGTAAACCCCTAGGTTTGAACATAAATTTCAAACTCTTTACAGACCAAAAGCCCCAAATAACGTAATGGCATAAATGAAAGCCCTAAGTTTCAGTTGAAAGAGAGAGTCAGAGAAATTGAGGGCAGACTGAATAAAGGGCTTGAGACTGGACTGGTGAACGAACGAGGTCGGAGTGTGTGCCGTCGCCGTTTGCCGTCGTGGACCGCCTCGTCGAGCGGAAGAATTACGACCGACCGTGGAGGAGAGAGAGGAGATTAAAATAAAGCCCTAAGTTTTAGTGATGTTTCTGAACTAAAAAAATCAGAAACATAACTCAGTACACGAAGTACGAACCCAGAAATCAGTATACGAATTCAGTAAACGAAAATACGAAATCAAATGCGAACTCAGTAATCAGTATACGAAAAATACCGGTGGTACTGTAGCAACTTGAACTCCGTCCGAACTCCAACTCGAACTCCAAACTCGAACCAGATCTGGACGGAGAAGGCGAATAACGGCAGAGATGGAGAGTGAGTGAGGTTGAGAGAGCGTCGGAGGCTGTACAGAAAGCGGCGGAGAGAGAAGACGAGTGGGACTAAACCTAAAGAATAAAAGAATAAAACGTTTTGGTTAAAACCGGTCCGGTCCGCCCCAAAGTCAAAAACCAAAAATCAAATCGAAAATTTTTTCAAAAAGCAAATCAGACCGGAACGGATTAGTCTGATCCGAAAACCAGATCGGTCCGGTTTACGAGTTTACTCTTGCACCCTTACACTTACCCAAAAAGTGAGGAGTGAAGATGCCTAACTAGGCCCTATTTGGCCTGATTATTTTTCTAATTTTTTTTTTTGTCTTTGTTTATTATCTCTACAAAAAAATTTAAAAAATATAAAATTATGTCTAAAAATTAAAAAAATTACTAAAGACAAAAATAAATCAACACAGACACTATTTTTTACTTATATTTTTGTTTTTTTTAATTTTTTTATATTTTTTAACATTATTTTATATTTTCTTAAAATTTTTTGTCGAACCAAACTAATAACTATAAAAAAATAATAAAAACAAAAAATTAAAAAAATTAATAACAAAAAAATAATAATTAAATAATAATTTAATAATTACCATAATTCAAATAGACTTAACATTGATGTCGGCAGATCACTCCTGGAAAACTTGTGTTTGGGTTTTGTTTCCCTTGCAAAGCATAGTAGCTCCTTTAATCCTGCCAATCATATTTATATAGACATCACACAATAAGTTTAAAGAGAAGTGAAAAAATGTGCATGTGTACTATTATCTAAGTTTCCATCCTGCTATGCATTGCTGACATTATATGGGCTAAAATAGTATTATTTAGCGTACAAAAAATTATTCAAATAGTTATTTAATTATTTGAATAATTTTTTGTATGCCAACAAAACATGATTTTTACAGACTACACAACAGCTTCCCATTTCAACAAAACATGACTTTTATTTTTTAAACTATTATGCAGTTACTTTTTTATTATTAAAAACAGTTAAATATCATAAGTTAAACTATTAAAACTTTAAGTTTAAGATTTTTTGACAAAATAAACTTTAACATAATTCACATCACGTTTGAAATAGCATATTTTAAATTTTTTTAAAGTCAAAATTTAACTAAATTTTAAAATTCTGAATTTTGACTTCAAAATAATCTCAAAAATTCAATATAAGTTATTT
>JABCMJ010011487.1:0-15040 GCA_014822125.1 Arbutus unedo | reverse complement strand
GTTCCTCATTCATCTGAAGTCGTCGAGGAAGGAAACATCGATGCCAACGATGAAGTGCTTGATGGCAAGATCACCAACCTGATAGCTGATGATCAAGAGGTCAAGGGCGTCAGCAATGATGTTGAGGGGGAGAAAAACCCTCTGGAGGGCCCAGTCGATAGTGTCTGAGTGATGTTTTTGTTTTGCACAGATATATTTGCTTTTTGATCATGTACTAGATTTGCTTTTTCTGCACATGAATGTTTGATTTTAATGAATATACAGCTTTCAGTTGGGTTATCTGCTATTCCTTATGTCTTTTAGCAATCTTGTAGCCATACTTTGCTCGAAGTCGGCAAAATGTCGAGATATACAAACCTTTCTCAAATTTGTTCAGGCGTTTAAACTTGTCTCGAGTATGGAAACATACTCTTCTCAAGTATGTTCAGGAATTCAAACTTTTCTCAAGTTTTGAACTTATCTCAAACTTTTCTCAAGTTTGTTCAGGTGTTAGACTTTTCTCAAGTTTACACACATACCCTTCTCAACTATGGTCGGGAGTGCAAACCTTTCTCAAATTTGAACATTTCATAAATTTTTCTCAAAATTGTTCGGATGTTAAACTTTTCTCAAGTTTAGACATATACTCTTCTCAAGTATGTTCGGGAGTTCAAATTTTTTTCAAGTTTGAACTTTTCTGAAATTTTTCGCAAGTTTGTTCGGGTGTTAGACTTTTCTCAGGTTGTAGCTCATATTTTTCTCAAGTATGTTCGGGCATGTTACTATTGTCCCCTCAGTGAAGCAGTGAAGGGGGCTATGATGTTTACAGCCTTACTGAATATTTGCATAATGAATAATCGAAAAAAATGATGCTTTTATTCATGAAAACTTAGCGTTGTAACAAGAACAATAGTGTAAGAAAAAGTTGACACTACTGGTAAAACTTCTTGAGGTTTGAGACATTCCAAGTATGTGGTACTTCTTTGTTGGTAAGATCTTAGAGCTTGTAGGCATCTCTCCCAAGTCATCCTATAATTCTGTAGGGGCCTTCCCAGTTAGCCCCAAGTTTTCCATCTGCTGGGTCCTTCGTTTTACCCATGACTTTCCGGAGCACCAGGTCATCGAGATCAAATTCTCTTTGATTGACTCTCTTATTGTATGACCTGGATAGGGTAGACTGATAGGAGGCCAATCTAATCATAACCCGTTACCATTTCTCCTCAGCAAGATCAAGCTCTACTGCCAAAGCTTGGTTGTTTCTTGCCTACTCCATATATTCTGTGCGGATAGTTGGGAGGCCAATTTCTAGTGGAATAACAGCCTTGGTGCCATCGGCAAGTGAATACGGGGTGACTCCCATAGATCGGCGAGGTGTGGTCCTGTATACCCATAGGACCAATGGTAACTCTTCTACCCATTTGTCTTTGGCCTTCTCTAGTCATTTCTTAATACCTCCTACTATCGTCTTGTTTGAGACTTCTGCCTGGCCATTGCATTGAGGATATACCATGGAGGCATAGTAATTGTAGATCTGATATTGTGCGCAAACAGCTTTGAATTTATCTTGGAATTGAGTCCCATTGTCCGAGACGATGGTGTATGGGATACCAAATCTAGTGATGATGTTCTGCCAAACGAACTACTCAATGTTCCTTTCTTTGATTTTGGCTAGGGGCTCCGCTTCTATCCATTTGGTAAAATAATCAGTTTCGACCATGAAATACTTCCTTTTTCCAGTAGCTTTAAGAACTGGGCAACTGATGTCCAACCCCCATTGAGCAAAGGGTCAAGGCCTGGTGAGTGGTGCTAGGTCAGGAACAGGCTAATGGGTGATCGGGGCAAACTTTTGGCATTTCTCGCAAGCTTGGACATACTTCTTTGCATCTTCCTGCACGTAAGGCCACCAATATTCTTGAGATATGACACGATGGGCGATGGACCTATCCCCAACATAGCTTCCATAGGTACCTTCATAAATTTCATACAGGAACTTTTATACCAACTTCGGGTGTATGCACTTCAGGTAGGGACCAGTGTAAGACTTCCTGTAGAGCTCTTGTTTGGGCGAGAGCCAGAAATGTATTGCCTTGATCCATAGCTTGTGAGCTTCTTTTTTTATCTGCAGAGACTGTACCCCTAGTGAGGTAAGAGACGATTGGATCCATTCAGCTAGGGCCGAGATCGATCTCCAAAATTTTCTCGGCAATTGGAATATCAATGCTCGGTTATTCAATGGCATCCACATATATGGTTCGATCCTTATCTCTTGGAATTGCCGAAGCCAAACACACCAGGGCAGCCGCGTGCTCGTTCTGCCTAGAACTGATGTGGGTCAATTCGACCTTTTTGAACTTAAATAATTCTGCTCTAGCTCTCTCAGCGTAAGTAGTCATCTTCTCATCTCGGGTGGCATACTCGTCGTTGAGCTGATTGAGGACAAGCTAGGAATCATAGTAGACTGCCATGTATATTACCCGTAGATTATACGCGCATTTAAGTCCATGGATTAGTGCCTCATATTCGGCGACATTGTTTGATGCACTGAAGTTTACCCAAATGGACTGTTCAAAGTAACATCTGTCCAGATCCTCAATAACGATGCTGACTCTAGATCCTCAAGGACATGAGGATCCATCGACATGTAACCTCCAGTAGGATATTTGATTGGTCGTGATTTTTTTCGGTGCTCCCTGTTTGGGCAGGCTCGTTTCTGAGATGACTGACACCTCTTCTATCTGTTCATGTGAGAATTCTATAACAAATTCTGCCAAGACCTGATCCTTTATCACAGATCTTGTAAGAAACCTACTATCGTACTCCTCGAGCTCCACAGACCAGCTAGCCACCCTACTCGACAGCTCTGCTCTTCTCAAGACAGCGCTAAGGGGATGTTTAGTTGGTACTTCAATTGTGTGGGCTAGAAAATAAAGCTGTAATTTTCTAGAAGCTACTGTAAGGGATAAGATCAATTTTTCTAAGGGGAGGTACCTTGTTTCAAAATCGAGCATTGTCTTACTCACATAGTAGATGGGCATCCGTTCACCATCCTTGTTTTTCAATAGTACCGCACTTACCGCGTGTTCGGATACAAAAAGATATAATGTCAGGATATCTCCCTTCTCGGGAGTTATGATCAATGGTGGATTCGCCAAGTATCTCTTGATTTCATGGAAGACTTTCTCATATTCTTTCCCCCAGGAGTACTTAGACTGCTTTCTCAGCAGTTGAAAAAGCGGCCGAAATTGGTCGGATGATCAGCTGATAAACATGTTAAGAGCTGCCACCATCCTTGTCAACCTCTGTACTTCTTTCACTATCTGGGGAATCTGTAAGTTCTGTAAAGCTATGATTGGATCGGGGTTGGCCTCTATTCTTCTTATGGTAACTAGATGTCCCAGAAATTTTTCCGAGCTAACCCCAAACGCACATTTAGAGGCGTTTAGCTTGAGCTTGAACTTCCTAAGCACTTTGATGGTATTGCTGATATCGGTGATATGGGTCTCGACTTCCTCAGATTGGACAACCATATCGTCGATTTACACCTCCATGCTCTTCCCGAGCAGTTCCTTAAATATAAGTGCGGCTAATCTTTGGTACGTAGCTCCTGCATTTCTTAGCCCGAACAACATCACTTTGTAATAGGATAAACCCATGGAGTTATGAACAATGTCTTTTCTTGATCTGGCTTGTACATGGCAATTTGATGATATCCTCGATACGCATCCAAAAAGCTCATGCACCGACATCCGGCAGTAACATCCACTAGCTGATCTATCTTTGGTAGTGGGAAGCTATCTTTGGGACAGGCTTTGTTTAAGTTTGTGAAGTAAACACATGCCCTCCATTTGTCGTTTTTCTTCTTAACCGCCATAGTGTTTGACAACCACTCAGGGTAGTAAACCTCTCTGATGGCTCTAGCTTCCAATAGCCAGTCTACTTCTTCTATTACTGCGTCGGTGTGTTGAACTGCCGACCTTCTGCGTTTTTGCATCACCGACTTGTGGCAAACAATATTCGTGCCCATCCCAGGCATCTCCTGTGGCGTCCAAGCAAATACGTCAATATGTTCCTTAAGAACCTGAACCAGGATTTTCTCGTCCTGCTCAGATAACTCTTCACCGATGAGAAAATACCTCTCTGGATCTGACTCATGTGCCAGTATCTGCTTGAGTTTTTTCATAACCCATTCAGTTGGATTACGCCCAATATCCTCTATCGTCGGCCGATCTAGGACCTCTATGGATTTCACGTGTTCGGCCTTGGGTTTGTGTTTTATGGAAGTGACATAACAGCTTCTCGCCATCATCTGATTTTCCCAAACACATTCGATCCCCTTCTTGCCAAGAAATTTCAATAGCTGATGATATGTTGAGGGGATCGCACCCATCCGATGGAGCCAAGTCCTCCTTACAATCGCATTGTAAGCCAATGGTACATCTACAATCAAGAAGTCAATGTCTAGGGTGACCCTTCCTGCCCGTACAGGAATAGTGATAGATCCCATAGGCCAGACTGCTTTCGATGCTGAATCCTATGAGTGGGATGTCGGCTTTTTCTAGATTTGCCTTATCAAGTTTGAGCTTCTTGAAAGCATCATAATATAGAATCTCGGTTGAGTTGCCTTGGTCAATCAGAATTCTCTCCATGTTGATGGTGCTAAGCAGCAACGCGATTGCTAATGCATCATTATGAGGACGGGTCACCCCCTCTAGATCCTTGTTTGAAAAGGATATCATTGTATCTATTTTTGTCTTGGGCTCTTTTCATTTTTGCCCTAGATGCTAAACGTGATGCTCATGCCCATCGCGGCGGCGTTGGAGCCGAACTTCCTTTTTATCCAGAATCGGCATTGCCGCATGTATGACATGGACGGTCCCAGTCACCATTGCCTCTTCCTCAGAGGATTCTGTTTCTAGTGATTTCGGCTAAACCTTTGGTTGCCCCTGGTCGGCCACAAACCGTCTAAGGTGCCCGACTTCAACTAGTTTCTCTAAAAACCGTTTAAGCACCTTGCACTTCTCTATGATGTGGCCATTATTCCGAAGATAGCTACACCGGTCTCTATTTGGATCGTGCCTCATAGGTTCTCCCCCTAAGGTTCTTGGTCGCTTTGTTGCTGGCTCAATTGTAGTCGATCCGTGTCTCAACGGATCTTGTCTTCAAACTTAGCGTATTTTTTCAGCCTTCCCATTAGATCGGCAATGGTGCTAGGAGGATCGATTGTCAGGGATTCCCTCAATCATTCTCAGGATGATAACACCAACCTAAAGGACTCTACAGCATAGGCCTCTGAGCAGTCTCCGATCTCATTGTAGGTGGCCCAGTACTTGCTCGCATATTTGCTGCGGTCCTCATCGGATCTTTTTCGTAAGGCCAAGAGTGTGTTCACATACTTCTTCTACGCTCAGTTGGCCACGAATCGCTTGAGAAATTGGTCTGCCAATTGTCTCTAGCTGGTAATAGACCTCAAGGGGAGGGCCTGAAACCAATTCAGGGCTGTGTTCCCCAAACTCAAGGAGAAAACCTTGCAGTATAGGCTATCATGGCCTACATAAATCATCATGGAGTTCACAAATCCTTTGATGTGAGTCATCGGATCCGTTCGTCTATTATAGATTGAGAATTTTGAAGGGACAAACTTTCTAGATAAGTCTTCCATTTTGATCTGAACTGACAGTGGTGATACAGCCAGCTGCTGCAACTCCCTATGATTTTCATCATCCTTTGATTGATTTAACCCCAATTGTTGATTCAACCATACCCTCATGTCCGGAGTTTGAGCAGTTGGGGGTACAATTGGGCCTACCATCGCCTGGTTGAGATTCGGAGCCATTCCTGCCCATTGATTCAACTAATCACGCATATCAAGGAGCGATTGTACTGGAGGCAGTCCGCCTATGTTTAAAAGAGCTCCGGCTTACTGCTCCCCTCCTTGGGGTATTTGAACTTGTTCGCGTCGGTTGTCCTGACGTGAAGGGCTAGCCTTGGAACGTTCATCTTGTCCCAATGCCGACTGCCAAGCAGAATCTTTCTGTTTGCAGAGATCCCAACTTCAGATCCGATCAATGTTACTGTTCTCCTTGGCTCAGCGAGCTCCGTCATAAGTTTGGGATCCTCTCCCTTCCTCATTTTAGGTTTGTATTTGAGATCTATCTCTGGTCCTTGACCGCTCAGCTTCTTGCGGAGGATCAGGACGCTGCTGCAGCGGAGCCAACGGCAGTGTGGCCTGTGGCAGGGGAGCCACTAGCGAGGCAACTAGTGGCAGAATGGTAGGAGGCAGTGCCTATTCTCCAAGCTGACCTCCAACAAGCTTTGGGGGTAGGACCTTAGGAACTTCTTTCCTAGGCCCCCTTGATTTCTAGGGAATTGGAGGAGGAGACCTAGACCTGTCTCTCCCGTCATGCTCTTTCTCCTAATTTCTCTTCGGTGTTGTAGCCATGAGTATTTAGCTTTCCCACAGACGGTGCCAATTGTAGATAGGTGGATTTTCTCAATCAAGACGTAAAGCTAATACCTCAATATGCAGTAGAAACAATACTCTCAATTTGGGTGAACCTGTGATCTGCAAAATAATAAATCGTTAAAGGGCCCTCTGCCGTTGCGGCAAGAAAACACTCCGATGATTAAGTCAGGCCAAAACTCACAGGATGAACAATAACTCTAGCTAATATTCTCTATTAGCAAGTGTAAATATGCACCAGTTAAGCGTACCTCTTTTTTGTTAATTTGGAGATTTATTTATAAACTTATCTTTAATCTTAATTCTCTTAGGATTCTGTTTGAAGTGAATTGTCTTTTAATTGGCCACTAATGAGATAACTCTCTATCAAGTTGTTATCTTCTATCATTAGAGTTTCATTCAATTAACATTTTTCGTATCAATTAAATTACCCGTGGATCTCTCATCCATATCTGTTACAACTGTATCCTGCCTTATTCGAGATTCTGTCTTATCTCGGAATAATAGTCATTCATCACCTTTCTCAAGTCGATGGTATCTCGGACCACCCTTCTTAGGTCGGCAAGACGTTGGGTCGTCTTTTTCAGGTCAGCAAGACGTTGGGCCACCTTTCTTAGATCGGCAAGACATTGGGCCGCCTTTCTCAGATTGGCTGATCGTCAAACCATCTTTCTCAGATCGGCTGACTCAATATTCAACCTCCTCGACCCGACTAAAGTACGGATAACTCTCGTTAGGTCGGTTATACCCCCACATGATCTGCATGTGTATGCTCATGTACCTTCTATCTGGTGCCAAACGGAATCTCTTGCTGAGGGGGAAAAACGTATTTTCTCAATTACATTTTTAATCTCGTTAATTTCCTTAAGTGTTTTTTAGGAAGGAATATATGGTAGATATGAGTAGATATTAGTAGGTAAATGACATTTTTATAATTGATAATATTTATACTGTCGTATCTAATAATTCTATTTATGTAAATAGAAAAAAAATATAGAAGGGAATAAGATATCAATTAGGGGAAAGATAAGATACTTTTATCCTTCAGATGAATGAAATAGTTCTCAAGATATCATACTCATGATACAGGAAAGTAAACGAACTCCAGATATGACGAATTAGAATAGTGACATCTGGGATGATATCAATGAATCCTTTTATGATCTCTAACAAATAGGCCGAAATTAAGAGAAAAAATGAAGAAGACATAGAAGAAAACACCATGTTTTAGATATATACGTGGAGAAAATTATTACCGGAAATAATATTAATTGGTGTGTACTACAGAGCAAAGTTTAATTTCTTCAAAACTATTACCAGAAATAATATTAATTGGTGTGTACTACAGCTTCACTTTGGCATTTTCTAATGTTTTACCTTCTCCTTTCTTATCATATCATCGGGCCTTATGTTTTTTTTTTTTGCTCGGCTATCATATCATAGGCTTAAGAAATGGTAAATAGTCAACGATAGTATCATCGAAACGGCTAAGAAACACAACCATGTGCTGATGTGCAATACAGAGACACTGCAATCAGGATTTTGGACTGGACCAATTGGTTAAGATTTTTCGTGAACTTTTTTTGGACTCATTTCAATAATAAAAACTTAAATTTTAAAATTTATCGAGAATATCAGACAAATCAAAAATTATATTTATTGAATACCGTTTGTGGTATTTTTAGAAAAATAGAAAAAAAGATTATAACATTGATCCGGCCTCCACCTTTTCAATATAGAATTATTTCAAAAACACAATAAAAAAAGAACACATAAAAGAATTGAACAGAAATGTTAAAAGAGTGTAAAATGAGGGGAATTTACTATGGGTACAAATGGTGGGTATAAATGGTATACAAATGTGACAAAGCACCCCAGTAGCTTTTTCACTCTCTCAGCCGTAAAAGGTTAAAAAAAAAACTGGTTACCTTGTGAGTTTTTAGTTTTTGTTTTACTTATTTTAACCCCACTTATGGGCTTCAACTCCACCGACTTCAAATATTTTTGAGACATTGAGTCCTACTCTACTGCTATATATAATGTTTTTTTCTTTATTCAATTTTTCTTATATTTGTTATTTTTACATCAACTTTTTATAGATTATTAATTTTTCTTTGACGAATTAAACAATCCTAAAAGTATAAAATTATGTCCAAAAATTAAAAAAATTACTAAAGACTAAAAATAAGTCAAAAAATCTTTTTTTTTTACTTATTTTTCGTCTTTTTTAAATTTGATCTTAGTTTTTTAACATAATTTTATACTTTTAACGAGAGACATTCTTTAATACTAAAAGTCTTCTAATCAAGATATTCAAAAACTTTTAATATTTAAGAACATCTCTTGCTTTTTGAAGTAAATTTTTTTAATTCTCTTAATTTATGAATTAGTTTAGAATTTTATCATGATTTGGGGTATCTCAAGAAATTAATAAAAATATATACAAATAGGAGGAAGATTTAAATGAAAAATAATATAAATTATACCTGATTTATGCTGATTGTTGTTTCGTCTTTTAACTTTTTACCGTTGAGAAAGAGAGAGAGAGAGCGCTAGTGGGGGCTCCTTTTTGTTGGATTTGTACCTATAGTTTATACCCATGGGAAATTCCATCCCCAGAAAATTCTGAATAATTGATTATCTAAGAAGAACAGGTCCCTGATTTCATGATGGAAGGTGTCACTTTCTACCACGCGGCGTGACATTGTGGTTGATTATGGGGTTATGTTTACAGCCAAAGAGGAAACATCATAAAAAGGTCAGCATGTGCATTGTCACGTAATATCCCCAACACACATCAAACGTTATCTACATCTCCACGGACTCCATCACATCACTGTTTCCATCACCCATATAGATCTTGAAATATTTTCAATGCCAAAACTATCCAACTAAAAGAAAGAAAAAAGGTGGTAAAAAATTAAGATAAAGGTGTTCCAATCTAACCAACTATTTTGACAAACTACAAACTACCTCAAACTACGAATAAATATATTTTTTTATGCTAAAATGAAAGAGTAATGACTAGCTTGCAGTTCCATTACGGCAAGGTAGAGCTGGAAGTGTAAGCAGGTCATAAAGTGGCAAGCTGGAGATGAATTGTTGGCTAGCGTTTATCAGCATACCAAAGCCTAAGAAAATACTTGGATGCTCATGTCGATCTCTTAGTCCCATTCATCTTCGACGTAAAAGCACTCAATTAATAAGCTATTACGAGATGAATACCATATGATAGCAACAAGAAATTCTTTATCATTAAATTAATATAAACACTTTCATATTAATACACTCATTGGAGATGCCATTATTCTCCTTTATTGCTCAATGTAACGGAGTTTGTTAGTTCATTTATAAGAAAAGATTAGAAAAGAATTCTAGTAAGTAGTGAATTAATAAACCATTCAATTTAGAAAACAACACTTCTAGATATCAAAAAACTTTACTCAGGAAAATTATCTACAAAGTAAGGTGGCGTACATTCAAACTGGATTCCAAATGTTTGGTGGCCCTCAAGGGTACAAACAATCCAGGATGTTCAAAGTTATAGCCATCGAGTGACGAATGTTATCTAAACTATTATAAATCTATTATGGAAAGGAAAATAGAATTGAATAATAAAATATGAAAATAGAAATTTACTTGAATTTATAATCGAGTTCTAGCGACGAAGTAAGCGGTGAATCAATAAGTTGAACATGAACACTTACTCATCGAGTATTGTGTTTGACACAATATCCTTAAGACAAAATACGCCCTCGCTATGGTGCTACGAGATGACTTGACGTCTGTCTCCCAGGATACAACGATCAACACTAGTAGTAGCAGTACTACAAACTACTAGTCTGGCGAACAGAATATGTACTGAACTCTCTCTACCAAAGAACAGAAATAAGTGCGAACAAAATGATATGAATGCAAGATCAAAGGTATGAATTATGAAATGTGAAAATATGGACTGGAATGGCCTTTATTTATAAGCTATAAAAGGATGCAACTCTATCTAAGAGTTGCAGTAGTTCGGCCTAAAACAGGTAAAAGGTGCACCGGTACGGTTGAGTAAACCGATTCGGTTCAGTTGCATTGGTTCGATCCACGGGTCATAGCCGTTGGGCATTTAAACGGTAGACCAACGGTCAAATTCAGTTAGGCCACGCGGGTCAGAAAAGGGCGGGTTGGTCCAAACAGGTTAATCAGATCCAATAAATAAAATTCTAAAACGAAATTAATTTAATTAATTAAATAATTAATTTAATTAAATAAATTTTCAACAAAAAGAACATTATCTAAATGACCCAAACCCAAACCCGGCACGGCCGGTCGGACGGCAGCAGCGCGCGCGTGTGGTGGTTTGGGCCAAAGCCCATGCTACCTAAGTCCTTCCCCATCCACAAAAGTGGGGTGCCCCTTGGGACCCAAACCCTTAACCAATGTTAAGCTATATAAACCACTTGAAAGTTTCACATTTTTCCTATGTGGGACTAATATTATTGTCACCCAAAATTACCAATTTTTAGAGTCTAGTTTAGATTCAATTTCTAATTCACATATAAGATCCACACATAAAATTATGTGGAATTCACTTTTATTTTGGCTCAAATTTAGCTAAAATTATGTTTTCCAAACAATTTTCCAACACCCTTGGCTTCTGGGCTTTTTCCCTCCAACCGGTTGGTTTTCTACACCATTGATGGCGTTCACCCCTACCCAAAACCCCTATAATTACCGATTTATCTATGTTTTCTTCATCCATTGTGAACCAATGTAGAAATCAGGGTTACAGAATGAGAGAGAGAAAGAGAGTGATGCCAAGAAGAGTAGGAGTCTGAATTGTTGCCGAACCGCTGCTAAATCACACATGCGATGCACCAAAACACGCGAACGGGGTAGAAATCTCTACCTAAACCCCTAGATTACTTGGTTTGATAGTTAATTTCGTGAATTCATAAGAATTTGAACCCATGTCATTAACTTTTGAATCCAATAGATTGGTAGGTTGACCAATCAGGACAGAGGGTCAGGAAACTTGACCGATCAGAATCATAAGTTAACCAGTCAAGACCATAGACTGATGGGTCAAGACCATAGATTAACCAGTCAATACCTAGGGGGACGTAGTCAAGGACGGTTGACTAGTCAAGAATGGTTGATCGGTCAAGGGTGACGGTTGAATGGTCTGGATGTCCTTTGGCAGATTAAGTTTTATGTCCAATTAGATAAAACATTACCACGAACCCCATGCACGCCCGCACATGCCTAACACCTTATTCTGTTATTATGTTCATGAATTTTCGTAAAATTCTATGAGAGCAAGTTGACCACTTGCCGCTGTATTATACTCTTGATATACTGTTGTCATGCTAGTCACACATTTTGCTATGATGTTAGAGGACCTGGTATTTAGTTGTTATGTTGCCGTTGATGTTGAAGAATCTGTGTTATTGCTGTTATGTTGTCCAAATGTTATCGTAATGTCAAACTTGAGAAAAAATCTAGATGTGTACATTAGGGACAATAGAACGAACGACACACGGATCAAGAGGGCGAAAGAATGATGGAGTGATTGGTGTTATGTGATCACTTGTAAAGACAAATAAGAATAAAAGAAATGAATTAATTTTAGTGAACTCAACTGTGGCGATTCATTTCAACAACAATCATTTTATAATAGTTTTCTTAACGTTACCAAAAATCGGGGCATGACATTGTACTAAATAAAACAAATCCATTATTTTGCTTCAAAATAATTAGTTGTGAACCACCCATAATATAATAACACTCTGTATTCCTTACAAGCAAGCATGAAAAGTGCCGTTTCCCTTAGATTTATAGTCTGCAGCAATGCCTATTAAATTTTGAGCAATGCTACTAACGCATCATGTTACACATTATACATACGTGACATTCATTAATTTGAACATATATAAAAATTTATGGGACCCGTTTTTCTATTTTGTCTTATAATAATAAGTCACGTAAATATGATTTATATTTTAATGTGTTAATATACTTATCCTTAAATTTTATAGAAATGCGTCTGGCAGGCCGTTGAAATGTTCATGGCGATAAGGATTTGTTCCATATTAAACAACTATTTTATTTGCATTTACACCTCCACCCCCACACACACACCCAAAAAAGAAAAAGTATTTTCTTAGCAATCCAACCGGAAGCCATGGTATGAATCTACAGATATGATTAACAACGAAATTAATTTATATAAAAACAATTAAGAGCCACGTCTGTTGCTTACTTGCAAACCAATTGATATACTTAAGATTATCTAATCGTACACAAAAAAATTAAAAAAATTAGGGAATAAGATTAGGGAGATGGTCAAGTTAACCAACGGTCCTTTTGAGGATATTTTAAAACTCCTTTTAGGTTTACTTGAAAGATCGGCAACGTATTTTTTTTTTTTATAAAATTTAAAAAAATACACCAATCGTACTTCAATTAATATGGTTTTCAAAGATATCTACCTCGTGAAAATTGACTCGCTGAGTTACAACTCACTTACTTCAACATAAATGTATAGGGGTCACATATACATTGAAAATCAATTGACCTGATTTGATACAGTTAATGTTCAGTTGAACTCTTAACTAATATACGTTTTCGGTCAGTTAATTGGATCTGCGAAAACCCAATATACCCTTAACAAGATCATGTCATCTACTAATAAGGACTTAGGATTTTGCTGTGTACAATGAACAATGTGAGGTGCTATGCGTCAAAATAATTTATATTCAGACAGTATTTTGTGTACTAAAATACCATCGTTTTTGCGCACAACACGCTCTCTCTTTCCTATAAATTCTTTCCATGATATATTTGGCTCTATTTGGCCTGGATTATGTAGCTAAATTATTTTTTGTCTTTATTCAAAAAAATTGTATTTGCTATTTTTTTATCAATTTTTTGTTAATTATAACGAAAGGAATCTAAAAAATATAAAATTATGTCCAAAAGCTATAAAAAGTTCACTAAATACGAAAATAAGTCTAAAACACATGTTGTTTTAGACTTATTTTTTGTCTTTTCTAAACTTTTTTAGTTTTTGGACATAATTTTATACTTTTCTGAAATCTCTTCTCTAGACGAACCAACAACCATAAAAAAATTGACACAAAATAAAAAATTATAATTTTTTTCAAATAAAAAAAAAATAATTAAACAATAACCTAATAAAATAATTACTACAGTCTAAATAGACCCAAATAGTATTTCTTTAAATAAATGTGATCCCACTGCCAATAACTAGAAGCCAAGAAGCAGAAACATATAAGGGCATGACCAAGATTCTCTATGGGCTTCTAATCTCCATTAATTCATTGGGGAAGGGTGTTTCTTCAGACATTATAGTAGATAGATATATTGGAGAAAAAGGATCACATTTAAAATGATTTTTTCTGGCAGGCCTGGTCAATTCTATATGGACGGCCTAGTTTTAATGTTTTAAATTTTAGAATGCTCGGATCAGTTTATGTGTATTCAATTAATTTTAGAAAAATTTATCTTATCGTTTACAAGTAGAGAGTTTAGTTAAAAGCAGACCAACGATATATACAACTGACCCATAAGAATTGATAATACCTAAAAATCTAAAAAGAGAACAAACTCTTTAGTCTCAAACTTTAACCACTAAATAATATTTAGCGACGGGATATACACACTAACCTCCCTTAATCAAAGGCCTTTTTCAAGTCGCTTTTGTTGCTTTCACTTTCAGAAATTGCAAAAGAAGTCCTTCCAAAGTTGGGGAGGAATTACATGGAGATCGGGAGGGCCCCAGTCTATCTAAAATTTTTAAAAGAATTATGATTTAAGTATAAATTTTGAAACTTATTAAGAAAATTATATTTCTTCCCCCTCAATTTACATTTAGCCCCTTCCTCTCCAAAACAAAAAAATCTCAACCCTCTCAAGGTAGAATCCTGGTTCCACCCTGCTTGGCTGCTTCCAAGTCTACAACTATAAATTCATGTATTTTTCGCAGTTAACAAACACAAGTGGGAATTGGGGACCCTGCTCTCTGTTGTGCATTGTTCACAGCAGAGTGTGTTGCGTGCCAAAATAACGTCGTTTTAGCTCGCAAAATATTGCCCAAAAAAAATTCCTTCAACAAATGACTGTTTGGACAATATTTTGCGCACTAAAACGACGTCGTTTAGCACACATCATGCTCTACTGTGTGCAATACACAACAGAGAGCCCCTGTTCCACACAAGTGATGGCGTTCTCCAAAATTGTTTCCTAGCTTAGCATGATTTTCATGCCCCTGTTGAGATGGTACTGAGAAAATTTTGCGAGCGTGACATTTCAAGTGATTGCGCTGTCGTACCTATTTTTGATAACTCAGAGTGTTTAAGTCAGTATATACATACCTCGATTGATTTTTAAAAGACTCATTTTATCATTCACTAACGGAGGCTCAGATTAAAACCCTGTATAAATTAACCTCATAAGAGTTGATAATACTTGAGAGTTGTTAAACGTGTGATTGACGGAGGGCCAACCGGTAAGTGTCTTGGCTTCACCCAAAAGTTGTATTATATATTTTTCTACTAGTGGTATGTTGGGAATATTCTTCATATAATTCTT
>JABCMJ010011486.1:0-17581 GCA_014822125.1 Arbutus unedo | reverse complement strand
CACGAATCCAAAACAAACATGAAATTTGATCAATACCATTTCAACAAAAGCAAAATAGTATCCGGTTAAACAAGGTATATGTGAAACCTAACAACCTCTGTTACGTGGACTTCTAAATGTACAAAGTACCCATGATGGACCTCGACATGACAGTGAGCTAAGGTTCCGCGTCTGACTTTTTATTCACCTAAAAAGCTAATTTTAACTGTGTATGGTACTCTAACATTATGAAACGACTAGAGGCACCTTGTAAATACCATTTTATGCAATGATTATGAGAAACATACCAAGGATAACTTTTGTGCACGTTCCTACGCCCTTGAGATAAAATTGGATGACACAGACACAAACCGACACATGTACCCACGATGCAACATAGCCTAAAACTACAGTAGTTGAATCCAATGAGAATGATACATTTAAAAGCTTACCATTGTCTCTAGTGTTTTTCAGCCCAAGATAGTGACCAGGTGTGGGAGTTCTGGCCCGTTTCCTCCGTGACTGAAACATCAATAAATGATCTCAAAACTCAAGGTATTTTGGACAAGATTCAGCTTCACTGAAAATACATAAAATAAAATGTTGTACAGATAATTGGAAAAATAACACCAACTTACAAGAGAGACTTAGACTACCAAACACGGAAAATAAAATTGACAGAGAAAAGAAAAGCACCAAACATTTAGGCATATATCGCTAGTATCCAGCAAAATTCCAGGTATGAGGTACCATAAAAGCTTGATTAGACTGTTGTTGGTAATATCCGAAGATTAGTTGAGAGTTGAAAGTATTGCTGAAGTTGTATTGTTGTTGATCAATATAGTTGCTATGTTAAGTTGATCATGCATGTGACAGGCTGTTATAGCTGGCCATTGATCAAGCTGTTTCGCTTAAGCGTTGACATGGATGAACTCATCTGATTGCTGCCAAACATAGCTGACGCAATGTCTTCTGAATCTAACCAGAAACTTCCAAGTCAACATGAAAGATTACCAACCAAAATAGTTCATATGTAGTAACAATCACTTACCCTCTCCACAGTAATGCACCGGCCATCGAGAACGGATTGATGGAGTCGTTTGATGCAACGTTCAGCGTCGTCAGGAGTATCCATTGATATGAAAGCAAACCCACGAGAGGCACGTGTACGGGGCTCCACAACCAGAAAACATGAGGCTACCTAGGAGGAGAGAAATAGACAAAGTCAAGAGCAACACATAAAACGTTAATGAATCTCTGCACAATAACAAGATTCAAATTTCATTAGAGAAAACTCCCAGCAATCTTCTGAAATAATGCATTCTATAACTCTAAGTGTTCATGCTCAAGTGTGCAGACACATGGAGAGGAAGAGAGTATATTCATGACACCACAGAAAGGAGGGACCCTCTCTAATAAAAGATTGTTTTCTTGAAATAAAGATACCCGCTTCCCTTGGTATAACAATTTTGAGCTTAGAACTTCAATAAGGGTCATTCAAATATGTCCTTTTTTATCACTTGTGAGATAAAAGAGTAATACGAGGTACCATTTGTACATTTGCCTACAGTCATGCAGTACATTTCAAATTCAAACAGGAGGTACACAATAGCTTAACATGCCAAAGCCATTTCACTTGTTACCAATGGAATAGAAACCAACCTTTCCCTCTTTGGAGAAATGATCTTCAAGGTCTCTTTCCGTGACCCTTGTAGATAGACCAGTCACATAAAGTGAATTTCCAGGGTTTCCAACATCATTCCTGCCAAATAGGTTTAGACAAGACTTTCAAACAACTCTCCAGTTCCACAATGAGACAGATTCAGGAGAATTAAGCTACATAGAGTGCC
The DNA here is from genome assembly GCA_014822125.1 of Arbutus unedo. NCBI lineage: Eukaryota > Viridiplantae > Streptophyta > Magnoliopsida > Ericales > Ericaceae > Arbutus > Arbutus unedo. Next base: position 15,752 of record JABCMJ010011486.1, on the reverse strand, counting down.
ATTGTTACAACTTAGCCATACCGAAAAAGGAGGTTATTGCGCCTGAATTATCACATACCTGCCACGACCCCTTGACCTTGATCTTGATCTAGACCTGGACCTGCCCCTCATCCTTGACCTGGATATGGACCTTGACCTCGACCTGGATCTAAATTCAGACTGAATACCATAAGGTAAAGCGGAACGTGGAGACCTTATATTCAATGAAAACAACATGTAAAGCGGGAGAGGAAAGAGGGGGATCAAAACGAGAAAGAGTTGCGAGGGGGGATCAAATATTCAACAGTTAAAATGAAACAAAATGCAACGAGATTCAAACAATAGCTGTAATCTGTTTCCAGAGTTAAGTAACAGCCGAAAGAACAGACCAAATAACGATGACATGACCAAATCTGAAAAAAAGTATCTTCCATAAAATCAATCTTTGCAACTAGCATTTGATTGATTGAGATAAAGAAAGATTCAGACAGTTTATACTACATTACGTTTTTCCACAACACTCCATCCCTGTCTTCCTTCTCCTTCCCATTTATTACAACTAAATTTGAAAATGCTAAATGAGAGGTGAAAGAACAAAGTAACAAGAGTGAGCGCAAGACATAGTAAAACAGATGGAAAGTACGGTCTGCAACACATGAACTCCTCTAAATTTGTGAGGTACTTTTGAAATAGTGGGCCAATGATTTCTTGGTTCTTCTTATGGTAAATGGACTGCATGGGTCTAAGATTGCAGTTTCGTTCCATCATGCAATCTATTGGGTACACTATCAATTGCTGTGGAGCAACCTACAAGTTGAATCAGTAGAACAAGACGATTTGGAGACACAGAGTCATGTGGCAACAAGGATGAAGGACAACTCTGAGCTAAGGCTACCTCTGATAGCAATTATGATGGAATCTGAGGTTGGTTATGAAAAGCTTATAGGGATCCTCCGTAGTAGTAGTAGTAGTAGTACAAAATTGTGTGCTGTCTGTCGCAGATTCGTAGCTCATGTTCGCTGAAGGTTCTACATGGGGTGTTTTCTGTTTATCTTCAATGAAAGATTCAAGACTAGAAGGGGTTAGTGCTGTTTTGCGACTGATTACCTCCCCAAACCTACACCTTTTTACAGTTAACCCTTGAAGAATTCCTCATACTTCTACAAGACTAAAACTTGCCAATCTCTAGAAAAGGAAGCAGAAACCCTAGCCCTACATTGAAAGATGATTATGACCACCACATATGTATGCACTTGACTGAGCAATGCGCGCATTCGTGCAGTAAACATTTTGGTCTTCCTTTCCCTTCTACATGAAATAACAAGTAAAAATTTAATCTTCTCATCTCCATTATTTAAGAACTTTCTCATTCTACTCCTACATCTCTTTTAAGTTCTTTACACCTCTCTTGTTAGGTGGCACCAAAGATTTGTGCCCTAAATCTGGTTGTCAGCACATGAGGAATCAAATGTCCGATCAACCAAAGCCAGAGTAATCTGTCATAATAATAATAAAAAGTACTACAGATCAAACAAAGAAAAACGGTAAGCAGCAATTTTTCCTCGCGAAAACCTAATAGAACAACTATTGCAGCATCCTACGTTGTTCATTGTTTGTTTGTTTTTTGAGAAATGGAAAGAATCAAGGACTTCAACATTCGATTAAACAAAGGCAATATCTGCAAATAGGGGCATCAATATAATTCATATGTATATATAGGCTAAGAATATGATAGTTTTACCTTGTACGAGGAGAATCAGCCTGTGAAGAATGAAACCAAATCAGAAAACAATACATCGATAAACAAATCTTACAGATATCTACATATACATATATATACAATCAGAGAGAGAGGGATAGAGAGATTGCCATGTTCGTGCGCGAGACGAAGAACCCTAAATCGAGAGAGCAATTTGCAGAACAAGAAGCCGGCTTCTTTTTTTATCACACTGATCGCAAGCGCGTGGAAGCAAACCCCTTTGGTTTACTGTACGTAACATCTATATCATCTTGGAACATTATCACTTTGCCCCTCGTGGTAAAAGTCATGTGCGGATCGCCCCACGTTTTATCACCACATGACCCCCTGTAGTTTGTGGACATTGCACAATACTACACAGCCACATTTTCCATTCAAATAGATCTTCAAAATAAATGTAATTTCTTCAGGTAATTATAAATATTTTTGTTATATTTTAATTTTTTAATTAATTTTAAGTTTTCTCGTTGATGATCTGTGAAAAAATGACTTAAAGAGATGAAGATATTTGTAATAAACCCTTCTCAATTTCTTTCTACATAGATAGATCACATATTTTTGTTTTTAATCTTTTTTTCCTCCCCTCATAGGTGATCTATGACCAATAACTTTAAAAAATGAATCGAACCAAGATCAAAACATATCTTGCGACACAAACTTATCTAGTTTTATAATAGCAAGAGAGGACTAAATAAAATAGTTGTATTAGACCAATAAGGAGATAGGCGTAGCAATAGTCATAACTATAGCAAATAAGAAGCATCTTATGACTTATGAGGGGTTTTGCGCCACTTGATTTTGACAAAACGGTAACCTCCTCCAAGAGGAGAAGAGGAAGACTGGTCTTCCCTCGTCAACCTCAATGGGCGGACGTTTTGTACCTAAATCCTAAAGAGAAGAGTTGAAGAAGAGATCAAATAAAAAAAAAACTTCTCCAAAAGAATTCGAGAAAGTGGATAACTTCTTTCTTCTAATATTACTTCAACAGCTGCACCCAAGCAAAAACAAAAAACATAGGGGATCTAGATAGACAAAACTCGAACAATTCGATACTTTGACTTCATGAGCAAATTTTAGCGAAATTGAACATTCACAACTTTCTCATCAAAGAAGGCCCAACTAAGTCCCTTAGTGAAGGATAGACCTTTTTATGTCAAAAGCCCCAAAACTTGTTTCACATACACACATATTATACCCAACTTTGAACTTTAGAAATGACTCCTCAAAAGTTGACGGTGGGAAATAGCACATACAGAGATACACAAGAATCAAATACAATAAGAACACTCTTCCCTTTGAGGGAGGAATAATAATTTACAGGATTTCCTCCATGAGAGATTCAAACAAATGTTGTTTACAAACTATACAAAGGAGAAACAAGCAAACTCAGCAAATTCTCTACACCCCCGCCGCCAACAGCCACAAGGACTTGAATTGCAGTACTCAACAAACCGCGGTTGACAACCTCTGTCCTGTGGCGACTCTGGCGGGTTCACATCCCAACGATAAATTACAGTTGAAAATCACAAGTACAAACCATGTATGATACTTTAAACCATATCTACAGAGGACTTGAATTACAACATAATGTACAAGCTGCAGTCAATAGCAACCTTTCTCTCTTTGCAGCGGCACTTTAATCATATACACATGAAAATTACACTTAAAATTCACAAATTTAACGAAAAAACAGTCAGATATTTTCCACCGCTGTCTGTTCTGTACGTCTGGAAGTCATCATGTCGTCAGTATATCAGGAACAGTGGGTGAATATGATCCGAGGACTCTACCCCCGACGTCGGGGAAAGTCTCGGATCCAGGCAAGGGACCCACCTTCCCGTCGGCATCTACCAGTATTGGATACTTGAGAAGATGGCCATGCAGTAATGTGAAATTCCGGTCTGCGTATCTCTTCCAGTTATCGTCGGCTACGCGATTCACTGTCCTCACGCACTCCAAACTCTCTGGCTCATTGAAGTGCTTGTCCATCATCCCAAGTTGCTCACCCCAAAGTGACATCCTATATCCATATATCTGCATGAATGTTACTAGGGTTAACTATGTTACCAAGTGAACTTCCACAAACTGAATCCTAATAAGAGCATTAGGTTGAGTACTTGGGGCATATAATCATACTATGGGAATGAATAGTATAACTATTGGCTGTTGGATTGGCCTGTCTGTCTGTTAAGGATCCGACCCTGCCAGATACAGTAATGTCTGCTTTGCCCACCACGCATAATGCAAAACGTAGGTCCACCGGGCAAGCGCACAGCTTTGTTCTTCCTAGGTTCCCTTGATAAAATGCCTTGTATAAGAAGGTACTAAGCTTTCGATTGTATGGCACATGATACTCTTCTTCTCACCCTATGTGAGATGGCGTGTCAAAAATCTACCCCACTTAAATCCGCAACATCCCTACCACTGTGCCTGGGATCTTTCCCAATCAGTTTATGGGAAAGGCCCGTGTACCAAAAAGGTCCTAAGCCTTCACCATACAACATTCGTCATTCTTCTTACTCGATGATTTACAATGATGATGATGTGTCACACTACAGTAAGGGGATCACCACGGGGATATTTAATGATTAATCATTATGCTGTACTTTAAGAGAAGCCTAAAAGTCAAAGGTTTGCTGTAATATGCAAAACAAGGACCAGAAATATCCAAACCTGGCCATGAGGGTGTCGCTGCTTCTCAGCCCAGGTGTGATGGGGTTGATAGGCTCCCATAGCTATCTCAGTGTCTTTTGTACCAGCCAAAGACCTTTGGTTGATGTTGGCAGACCCAACTATTAAATACTCGTCATCCACTACCATTCCCTTAGCATGCACATAAATCATGAACCGCTGAAATTTCTCTGAATCTGAGATCTGACAAATATTTAAGACCAACTTTTCTTAAACTTCTTTTCATATTATAATTGAAGCATATTCAGAAAAGATAAGAAATATCAATCTATACTACTACATAAAGAGAACACCGCAATTCGGCATTCCCATTAGCTGGAGCGAGGTTATCCCTTCTCCATAAAAGCCTGATACACAACAAAAGACTTCGTTCCTTGTTATTATTAGAACTGAAAAGATAATGTTAGTTGTTATCTTCGGCCTTTCCAGATTTGCAAGTTTAAAATTGCTCCACCCACAGGCCATTAGCTGTACAATAAGTTTAGTCCACGAAACCCAATAACTAGATGTTTGTTAAGGGTTCTAAAATCTTAACCACAAATCTGTTTCAAAATATTCACTGTGGAAGAAATTAATTCACTGGCTGCAAGGAAATAGTCCTAAATACTTCAGCACTATTTATACTTCAGCGATATTGGAATATGTATAGAGATTCCAAATTTAATTCGCTTGCATGCACGACTGAAGTTTCTTGTACTTGGTTTAAACATATTCAATCTATGTCATATGTCTCTCAATAGCAGAGATATAAACAGTTACCGTAAACCCGTTAAAAGTGATTTCATTTAAGCAATTACCATGTTACCATTTGCAGAAGCCAACTCATCATCTCGCTGCCTCTCTTCGGGCATTTCCTCTCTTTTTCCCAGACAATAAAAATTTAGATAGTCTTGAGGATGTGAGTCAGCAAGTTGCATGGATTTAAGCTCCCGTGCGACAAGTGCATACATCATTTGCATCGTCTGGTTCTGCAAGAAGCCGAAGTTTCAAAAAAACAAAACCCATTTTCAGAAACCTGTTGTTTGGTTACAGTTTCAGATCAGTTTCCCAGAAGAATTTTCGTAAACTTGTTAGGTTTTTGAAACAAATTCTTTGAGAGCTTTTTTGAGAAAGAACCCATTAAAGGGTGAGTAATTACATATATTTACAAGCAATTACTGAGAAGTCTTGGACAAAACTGATTCTGAAAACTGCGAACAAACCAAGATGTACTGGGTTTTTTTTTTGGGGTGCATGTTAAAATAATCCACGCCTACCCCAATTCCAACTTATCCCATCAACAAGGGTTCAACATCCCACCATTTTGGAAGATGTTTCTGGTATAGAAAGCCACGTTACCTGCCAAAATAGAATTTCTTGCATAACAGCAGACTTCGGATCACCCTCAGGCCACATTGGTATGACAACATAAACTGCAAATCTTTCTTTAGCTCTGATTTTCCCAGCAATCTTTAATGCCAACTCCATGGGTACAAGATTATCAGCTCCTGTTCGTACCACAATAGCAATTATTCTTAGAACTTTTTATGTAAGAAGTAATAGAATCAGTTATTGGTAAATAAGCAGTTAGAGAGAGGAGCCGATGGCTAAACGAAGCTGTAAATTCCATGAGAAGATTGTGAATACACTGAGGTGACTAAATGACAGGGAACAAATGTTTCTCTTGTGCTATATTTAATGTTTCAGCTGATCTCTCATTCGAGTGATAGGTTGCATAAATTCTATAGAGCTCACCCATAAACTTTCAAATTAGACATGAGAATTACGAACAAGCACTTGATTTGCATCTAGCAAATTAATTCTTTGATATGAGTACAAGCATTAACCGAATATTGCAAACCTCAAGTGGGCAGGAGTGGCAAAGAACCAAAGAGAAAAAGGAAGAACTAGAGATATTTCTGAAAACAAACGAAAAGGTGATTGGACCTGCTTCTTTGTATGACGGCCATGCATATGACGATCCAATAAAATATTGATTTTCAATATATATGAAATGATGAGCTGATCTGATTGCCTGAATGTATGCTGTCTGAATGCTTCCATCTATCACCACGTCTTTCGAACATATAAGGTTCTGCAGTGTTGCATGTCAGGGGGAAAAAGCAGCAGCCAACTTCAGTATATTGCAGCACAAAATGAGATTAACTAATATGTCAATTACAACTTTGTTGTCTTCTAAGCATTTCCAGCTTCTGCCAAGTGCTCGTAATGGGCAAACAGAACCACAATAACCGAAACAAAAAAATGCAGACAGCCGAAAGGGAAGCATCTAAGAAGTTCTTCCCATAAACCTAGGCAGCCATGGCTAGAAGGTTGACATTTGAAGAAAACAAACCTGGGTCTGAGCAACATCAACGGTCTTAGGAAATCCCCTCACAGAGCCTGAATCAATTGACCGGAAAATCTGCCAGAAGAGAACTGTTAGGTTTTGCCAGGAAAATGGATCAAGGGAGAAAAAATGTAATAGACAACCTGAACATGCCAGTTTTCAGGATCATCTTCCTTGGAAACATACAATCTAGGGTCGTCCTCCGGAATAACTGTATTATTCTTTGAAACAGAATAGTGCGGACTAAGTATCCATGAAATGCGTTCTATCTTTATCAACGCATCATCATGCCAATGAGATATCTTTTTGAATCGTAGTCCCAGCTCAGTCCATTTTGTCGCTCTTTTCCAACGCTGCTCAAAGTTTATTAGAGCATCATATGCAGCAGGTCCATCAATTCTGCAGTGCAAATCATGCCATGGTTGCCTTGGAGCCCTAGTTCCTGCCTAAACATTAAAAAAAAAAAAAGTTAAACAACAGAAAAATACGAAAGATGTGCAGAAGCATCAGAACCCTGCACATGAGATGAATGTCAGAATTCTAGGCAGTCCACTCAACCTCATAGATCAACACAAATTGTGTACAACTTTTGGGGGCTAATTCGTCACAAAAGGATCCACGGGTTCCTAGAGCAGATTACATTCTGTGTTGCACCAACCCAGGGAAGAGCTATGCTAGACTTGAACTACGAAATATAGTACACGACTTATAAAATCTGTAAGAAAAGGTGCATAAAGATTCACATGACCTTTGCATAGGGCTCAACACCTATGTTAATAGACTCTTCTAAATGCATAGAGTATCCGTGTTAGAGACTTGAGACAAGGGTATGGGATCTGTCTCCGGCACAATTAGTTGGACATTTGCCTAGCAAGCATATTTTGTAATTGAATTAACCATGAACTATATGCATTGACCTCCTATATAACGCATAAAATGCTCAGACGCGCCCTATAAACACTATTTGTCCAACAAGTAAAGAAAATTACTAACTAATACTAAAATTTTGGCATGTCCACATGTCCTCGAGATGGAAATAGTTGAATCCATCACTTAGACGCATGCCCTGCACCTAACACCGGTACGCGAGTTCGTCTAAGAAAGATCAACAACACATGCCAAATCACATAATATAACCATATTAAGATCTTAGTTTAATAAATCTAAGAACATTTTCTATAAACCATGCTGATAGAGAGAACTTGCTTATTTGTGGCAACGTTGAGATAATGATATCTCCACCGAATACCCCACTGAACTAGACAGATGTGGCACAAAATCAAAGTGAAACGCCCTGGACCCACAACTAATGTCCAATAACTTGGTCACAGCTACGTCGTTTTTGATTAGTGCTTCGGCCTCCAGGTACCAGACTTGTATCAGAACTACATCCAATTTAAGCAACACTAATCACAATCTTTTCAATCCTAACACAATATAAGCATTTGTGAACTGAAATCTTATTCTGGTCCCAACAAAAGAAAAACAAGTCTGCCTTCACCTCCCTCCAGCTCCACTGCGTGCATGGTGAGGGTAAACTTTTGAGTCAACCGTGATGCAAGATACAAAACAAACACATCAATTTAATACAACATACAAGAATTCAAACTACCTTATGTTGAGCTACAACTACAAGTCACACACATACATGCATGCACACAAGCGTTGGTCCTGAGTGATGCACGGATAATGCTATTGTCCAGATTTAGTGCAAAAATTGTTCAAAATTTAATATTTAATTTTCAATGTCTTTAAATGAACATGAAGGAATCAAACGGATTAACTTGAGCGTAATTTTCTAACTTGCATTACAAAGTTTCTTTTTATGGAGACCTTCTCTTTTTGAATTCTCAATACAACAAATTCAAATGGTAAAAGTAAGGGGAAAAAACTAAAAACAAAAGGAAAGTTAGAGGAGGAAGAAAAGGGGACTAAAATGTTAGTGTAGAAGGTGACTTGAAATTTTCCTTGATTTTCTCTGTTTTACAAAAAAAAAAAAAAAGCGAACCGTGTGTAACACACGTGCTCGCATATAACATAGATAGATGTACATCCAAAGAGTATGCTAAAAAAATGGTATCACTGAAATGAGCAATCAAATAGACAAACCACTCACCGGAAAAGTAGGATTATGATAATCATCTTGAAACAGAGTATCAAGGTCACGAAATAATCGATGCTCGCTTGTATCATAGCGCCCATCACAGAGATCAAGACCACCCAAAAATGCTGTAATCTTGCGATTATTACCAGTTGCCTGTGTATCTATAAGCAAGCATTTCTGATGGTGTGTAAAGACTGTTCCAACCACCTAGGTAGAACCATAACCAGAAGAATAATGAAACAGATAAACATTTTCATCAGGTTATTGTCTCAAAAGTACATTAAACAACAACTTGCAGTCACATTTTCAGTTCTTCACGTAGCTTCGGAAAAACCTACTGATATAGATGTTTTCATTTTAGAATCTCAGGCAAAAACAATGTTCTTTCAACATGAAAAAATCACGAAGCAGGTTTATTAGTCTCATAACATAGGTTCATAATATAAAATGCCACAACTAATACAAAGTCAACAAAATAACAAAATATCCAAGCATGTTCAACACATTTGAGGTAAAACAAAAAGTTACGTCAACAGTCAAGGAACCACGTGTGGTGACAAAGTAATGGAAACTTGTAAAACACACACAACACACACACACATAGAGAAAACAAGTTAACAAGGTTTGTCAAAAAGAGAAAAGAGAGACCAATTAAAAAGTTTTTTTTAATAAAAAGGCAAAGAGAGACCAAATTAAGAAGGTTTGTGAAAAAAAGGAAGAACTAACAAGCGCAGATGTAGTATGTTTGTTTTGTCCATTGACTACACACACACATGGAGATGGGAGAGAGAGAGACAGAGAGAACTAAACTCTCACACACACACACACAAAGCAAAGCAAAAGAGTGTATATATCTTGCTAAAAGAATTGCTATATAGCATTCCTTGATAATAAGGGTGAACCTATGGTAAGCTTGATAAATGTGATATAAACAAAGAAAGATGCAACTAGGACGGCAATAGAAAATCGAATTAGCTAAGAAAGGACACCAAATATATAAAGCATGCATGATATTTATAGAATGAATAATTTAATGGATGACAGAGTAAAGCATGCCTGTTGTTTGATGTAGCTAAGCTTACTGCTGGCATAACGCGGTGACAGCACACACATGACGGATGAATTCTTGAAAAATTTCTTGAGCTCCTCATCATGTGTTTGCATTACTCCTGCCTGCAGAATATGATATATCAGTTATGACTAACAAAATACATATCCGCCATAAATTCGGCCAAAAAGTATATTGCACATAAAAGGCATGAAAAACTAAGAACAAAAAGAAACTAGTGTGGCCCTTCCTATTCTCAAAATAAGATTCGACTGCCTAAAAATTGTGCTTTGTATACTTTTACTCACATGATTTCAAGATTAAACTAACTGCATCGTACCAGCTATGCTTAAAGATATTGCTGTTAAGAGAAAAATACAAATGAAAAAGAGGACAGAGATCATTGAAAACATTCACATTGACAAACTGGTTTGGGGATGAAAATTGTGACAAGCTTGGAGACACCAACATGGTGTTAAATAAAAGGGAAGATAGTCTTTCAAGGAAGTAAATACTACGTTTAAAATAACAAAAGTTCATAAAGCATAAACAAAATTAGTTCTATGATTACACCTTGGAGGGAATTGTAATCAATCATTAGTAAATAACAGATATATTGTCTTCACTTCCTTTACTTAACAATAACACCTTGTTGGTGTAAATCAGAATCACGCAACTAAGAACTTCAGAATACAAAGAAAACTCATTCAAATGTATGTCAAGCCAAAGAAAAAAATGGTTCCACACAACTGTTAATTCTACTCCCAGTTACCGGTTTCTACTTTTCTAATTATTCATGCCATTTTCATATTGTAAGGGATGGATTCTGCAGGGTGAGAATATTCGTAAGAATATACTGGAGAGGTTAAGACAGTGAAATCTGGTTTAGCCAAAGAGAAAGAAGAAGAAATGAAAAGGGTGAAGGAGGATGCAAACACCAGGAAAAAGAAGATAACAGCTCTCTCTAACCTTGAAATAGACCTAGGAAGATAGGTGAGGGACAAGACCTAGAGAGTAGACCAGAAGGAGGCTAGGAGAAGATCTCTCTCAAGCCTAAAGGAAGCCTCTCTCTCTCTAGGATGCTCCTATGCCCAATTAGTCAATTAAATAAATTAACCAACTGATTTGACATAAGGGGGGTCAAGTATATATAGGCACACTAGGCCCATGCTTTGGTGCCAAGTGTCCATATGCATGCTTGACACATGTCCCTTTCCCCAAATGTTTGACCACAGTGACCCCGTTCCCGCTATGACCTACGGTGACGGTAGGTCCTGTGGCGACCCCTCCTCCTTTGAAGCCACTGATCCACTATTCCCCTTTCTTTCCCGTGAGTAGGATCGGGAGACCATGCGCTCGACCCCCTCGGGGTGCTTGGGTCGTGAAGTTTTGCTGCACTAGCCTCAGCGTTCGAAGCATGGAGCTTGGGATTTTGAACTTATTGTGACCCGGCCTTTGTTGGCCTTGGGTCACGGGGCTCAGAGGCGCGGCTCGGATCTCAAGTCCGTCGTGACTCGACCCTCGTCGGTCTCAAAAATCAGATAGTGAAACTCGTCATCGCTCGGCTCTCGTCGGCTTCGGACCTCGATGCTCAGAGTATGGAGTCTGCAGCCCCCGGCCCTCATCGGCCTTAGCCTTTTCTTGGCCCACGGGTCTTGCGGCCTTGCCTCGGCTAGCGGACCCCTCGTAGCCTATCTCGGCCAGCGGACCCCTCGTAGCCTATCTCGGCCCCTGGGCCCCCTTTGCGGCCCATTTTTCCTGGGCTTGAGTCTCATGGGCCCAAATGTCTTGGACGTGGCCTACACATATTATAATTCAAGCTCACAGTGATTATATTGTTTATTATTTTTATCATACAAGCAGATATTAAGGATAGATACTCATCCGAGTGCTGTAGTCAGCCTCATTACAAAAAAAAGAATGGCTAGCCATTGGCTTATTGAACACTGTAGACACTCGTGGAATAAGCAGGCCCATTTTGATTGCATAATCAGCATACTTCAAATAGTATGTGGACAGACCACTACATTGATCTTACGAAAGAACGAGTTCATCTTCTTATCCATATTGACAAATAGCCTCTTATAGCAAATGTTTTGGTCAGGAATTTGGTATTGTACAAGATCAGCCCCTGACAGCAAGCATTTTGAATGGTATTATGAAGAGGCATTTCTCTGCATTCAATGAATACATATTCTTATACTTTGGTTCTGAAAGGAAAAAAAAAAAAGAATAATATACTCAATATATTCCAAATGCCGAATTGGAACTTTCTGGACATTCTCTTACATCTGACTAGTTGCCCTCTGTGGCCCCCTCCCGATGAAGAAGTTTGCCCTGGGGAAAGGCTAGATGACAGAGTGATTCACTAAGGTGACACTCATACACATTTGCAAGGAGTCGATTAATTAAAGTTCACTGTCGCTATCAAATGTCAAAAACTGGGTTCTGAAGAATTTTATATGTGAACAGTGCTGACAAAAAAGGAAAAAATCCTAATTAATCAAAATATGAAGAATATTGTGGCATAAACGAGATAGTAGGGGCAACGACAATCCTTCAAAACAATTCTCCATCAAATCCCAATATGAGGATACCAGGGGCGGGGAATGGGCTCCATGTTTTCGTCGAAGTCGTATCAGTTCAAGGACAAACCAGGCGGCCCCTGAAGAATCCAACTGCAACAGAGGATCATTCAAGGCTATGATAGTGGAAGAGAGTAACCAAACCAAATATATGCAAAATTCATACGAACAAACCAAATCACAAGCAAAATGACAAGAGGCACCAAGATATATGTGGTTTGGACTACAAAAAGTAAACCTAATCCACAGGCAGACAAATGAGCGAAGGATTCTACTAATGTGAAGAGAACAATGCTCCAAAGAGTTACAATGGTGACAAAACAAAACTCTCCCAAGACAAACTCACTAATCCCAAACTACAAGCTCTCTCACCAGAAACCAATTGGAATCTCTCAAGCAAATCTCTTATCCAGTCTCACAAAACCCTAATTTTACCAGGAGATAACAAGATCTCAATGAGTCGCAAGTGAACAAAGTTACACCAACTACCAAGAGACCCGAGGGCACACCAAAAGAAAAGATCTTCCAAAGGCCGGGGGCCTACCAAGCCCACCAAAGGGAGGCAACCAAAAAACCATGAAGATCTATCAAAGAACCCTAAGGTTCTACCAAGGACCGCTAGGGATCTAGCCAAAGAATCCTCCAAAAAACTAATTCTTGTCCAAATAGGTTTTCTTACATCCCAAGTACTAAACCAACAGAGAAACTCCCAAAACATCTTGCAAAAGCTTGAAAGGAGGATGGCGTGCCCGGATAGACTTAATCACACAGCCAGATGGCAGCTCGCTAGAGCGGCCATCAAGCTCACTCCAGCAACCTTTTGACTCTCTCTGAAACTGATCACTCTATCCAAAAAAGGGACCAAAAACTACACATCAATTCAATCTTTCAACTAGTTTTGTCCGATATCTGATTGATGAAAAGAAAAGCAAGCACTGAGATGGCCCAAGCAAGCAAAATAACACAAATGAACAGTCACACTAGTACTAAGGAACAGAGTAAAGCATGCGTAGGACATCTCAGAACCAGAATTCCCATCGTGAATATATGAGGAAAAGTTAGAGTGGGAGAGAGATAGAATTCTTACTGTTTTTAAAATTAACTTATCATGTGAAGTCTTGTCATCCCAAACCAATAACAAAACTCGAACTCCTTCCTCCGACTTATACTTGAGCAATTCACCCAGATTCAAATCCCCGCCTCTGGGCAACGGCCGCGTTGGCTCTCTTATCAACCTCACCTTTTGATAAACTGACCAACCAACTATGTATATCAGATGATGAGCCTCTGCTATAGCATAACAAATATCTTCCCAACATTTTCCGTGCTCATAAACCTTCCCTCCATCTAATTCAATTTCAGGAAGCTTACTATCATCCTTAACGTGAGTGTCTTGATACAATTCCACTGCACTACCTTTCCTTAGTGGAAAATAAGTGTGCCTCACACCCTTGTGCTCAGGATCAGCTGTAATACCTGTAGGGGATTCCACGCCAACATGTTGGGAAGTGATTTGAACACCAAATATAATCAAATGCAACAAATCAGAAATCAATTACCGCATCCTTGAATAGAAACACGTGGCTGATAATACGAAAAATACATACACCAAATAGTATAAGGTGAGAAAATGATCGGCAAGATGAAGGTATGACAAGAAGCTGCCCTAAAGCCATATTCGTCTCCTTTGTAGAGGAATTCGGCCAAATTACAACCTATGCTTTACAAAATATACCCACCTTGCATTATCAGTTGAACCTTTCTCAAATTGTGCATGAATATTCAAGAAAACAAATTCGAGAGAGATGGGGATTGATAATAAAATCCCAAGATTTAAGCATCTCCACTGGTTTTGGGAATTTTGCTAGGGTAGTGGTCATTTTTTGCGTTTTACCAAGGTCGAGGTCATTTTTTGCCTAGCCAAACTTCGCAGAGAAGATGTGATGAGCTCAGATTAGCTCAGCACTCGGCCACTCGAAGCCAAGCGCTCGACCATAAATCACAAAACGCCAGCTGCCATTCCGTCATCTAGATCACGCTCCTCATCCTGGAAATAGAACCCTTAATAAATAGACTGCTCCTCACGGGAAAGCAAAAAAAAAAGAATGATCTGCGGGTTCGGTGGCCATCAGGTCCCAATATTGCAGTGTGTCAGGTATGTTCATTGTCATAATACATATACATTCCTACTCCCATACACCAGTGACCTAACTTGATCGCCCTTTGGAAAGCACTTGTATGCAGGAATCTCGAAAGGAGAATTGGAAATTGCTGTTTAGTTATTTACACCATCAAGATGATTTGCCAAATTTGGCAGACAAACCTTGCCAAATACTGGCAGTAGGAACGATATTGCCCGACAAACGATTTCTATCCACTAAAGGCATGCCATTTAGAAAAAATACCTCTCCATTAAATAATTACTTCAAGCAGAAAGTACTAAATATATAAATTTTAAATTGCCAACAATACCGTTCTGGTAGAGCGGATTCTTATCGCAGGGCGTGAACTTCATCTCGAGGTGGAGCGCCGTGTCCGGCTTCGGCGGCTGACCATAGGCCCCAATCACCGGAAACCACCCGCCGAAAAACTCACGGGAGGCGATTTCCCGAGCCGGAATCAGGACTTTCCCTATCAACTGTGCACCGAATATATCATTATCCTTCACATGGAACTCGAAATACGCCACAGGATGCGCCAACGGTATATAAAACCGCTCGTTCCACTTTGGGTTTGTTGAGTTAGGGATTACGCGCGTCCGAGCGAGAGTGGCTTGCGGCACACACACTGTAACGTAAGGGTCGCTGGTGATGATCTTACGGTGGTGGTGAATCTTCCTATCCTCCTCGTCACTGCCCGAGCCGCCGTCTCCGGCTGCAGAAGAGCGATGCTGCGGGTAGCAGGGGCCGCAGACGGTGAAGCAACGGCGGAGGCGTTCGGTGACTAAGTCCATGTTAGGTAGGTCCCGAGCTTCCACAATTCTTAGCTCTAAGTCACCGTGTAAGTGCATCACTCTCTCCTCCGCCATTGAAACTGAATTACTCAGTGAATCAAAGTATTTCTCTCGACATCTCTATGTATCGTACTGCATATACATATATATGTAGAGAGAGAGTGAGAGAGAAGGAAGGTATATTCTAGGGCTTGGAAAGGGCCATGGATTGGGAATGGTATTGAGAGGTTTCTTGCCGCTCAGGGCGACCGTCGTGGTGGTGGGCCGGTGGCACAGATTCCAGATTTTGATTAGTATTTTAAGC
>JABCMJ010011478.1:0-27013 GCA_014822125.1 Arbutus unedo | reverse complement strand
TGGGTTGTAGACCTGCAACTTCCCCTATTGAAGCAATCATCAACTCAGTGGAGACTCAAGGGAACTCACTGATAAGGAGAAATATCAACGTCTAGTGGACCGACTAATGTACTTAGTCCACACTCGACTAGATATTTCCTATGCAATGAGCATTGTTAGTCAATACATGCATGATCCTCGTGCTTCACACTTGGATGCAGTCTATCGTATTTTGAGGTATCTCAAATCAGTTTCAGGAAAAAGGATTTTGTTTTCTAATCACGGTCACTTACGATTAGAGGCATTCACTGATGCCAACTGGGCTAGTTCTGTGGATGATAGACATTCTACTTCTGGTTACTGTACTCTCCTTGGGAAAAATTTGGTTACTTGGCGAAGTAAGAAGCAATCAGTGATCATTAGGTCTAAAGAAGAATCTAAGTATAGAACTATGGCCCATGGAGTTTATGAGCTTTGTGAGCTTCTGTGGCTCCAAACCTTGTCACGTGAATTGGGAATATCTGATAATGGTCCAATGAAACTCTATTGTAACAACAAAACTACCATAAACATTTCTCATAATCCTGTTCAACCTGACAGAACGAAACATATTGAGATTGACAGATACTTTATTAAAGAAAAGACAAGTGATGGATTGATATGTAAGACTTTTGTGAAATCTAAGATCAGTTAATTGACATACTCACGAAAGGGCAAGGCAACAAGAGTTTCAATCTCATTATGTTCAAGTTGGGCCTGATTGATATATTCGCACCAACTTGAGGGAGACTGCTAAAGTTGTTAAGAGTTATATGTGTGTAGGACTATAATTAGATCACGTTTAGGATTTGTTTGTTTCCCAATGTGAATAGAATAGTAAATTAGTTAGAGTTATAGTTAAATTAAGTCTCGTTTTACTTGTATAAATATTACACGTGATGAATAGAAAATTTATCCTAAACCATTAAATTTAACACAATCCTATAGAATTGCCTTTGAACGATATCCCACAATGGTGCAATGGTTGCAAACCTTTTGGATACACTTTTCACACTTGTCCCTCCTTGGACAAGAAAAATGTAAATGAGCGTAAACAAGAGTGGAGAGTGAAGCTCAGGTAGACCATAAGTGTGGCAAGAAGTTACTAAGAAAAAAGGAAAAGATAAAGTTCCCAATCCTATCGAATTGTTTTTGAATGGTAAAAAGAAGAGAAATATTGCTTGCTAATATCAATATACTTGATGTTCATGCATCATGCCAAGAAGCATCTCCAAGCTCATATACAATCCAAAAGTTGATGATATCAACAAAAGTTCTCCAATATCAAAGGAAGAACAGAAGAAGAAAACTGAGGAAAAGGATCAAGAACCTTAGGGAACATAGAAAGAAAGATCGGTGAATCTGATGAAGAATTCAAGCTGCAACAGCCTGAGAAAAGAGCAAGGAACAGAGAAGGTAGACCTAAGGAACAAGCTGATAGAGCATCAACCTCCATTGTTCTTCCCTGTGTAAGCTCACAGGTTGAGCGACCATCTTTACTTTTGGGTTGCTAATTGTTGACAGACTAGCTTTTATTCATGTTGACCTCCTATAGAGGTTTGTTGTCCCTTTTGCGCTGTCTTCTAAACTTTGTTGCATATATCTACTTTCTGGTAATCAATTCCACTTACTGAAAAGAAAAAGATCCATAGCATGGATCTTACACCCTACTTGCTGCCACTGTTAAAATCACCTTCTACGATTCCGTGAGTCTTCCTAAAGCTAAAAATAGGCTCTTTACCACACAAGACGAGGTCTGCTGGCTTGGAATCTGTCAACAAAACTAGGGGTGGGAATCATTTCGTTTAGTGGTCTTACTTGACATCCCTCTTGTCCTTCTGGCACCTTCAACTCGAGTCAACATATTTCTTCATACCAGTGAATAGTCGATATCCAACTAAAGAGTATGAAGACATAAAGTTAATGCTCTTGGAGTAGGATTTGTACCCGTTACTATGCAAAATTGAGGACACTTCGTACATGCACCAACAAACCGAACGACATTCCTATGTTGGACCTCCCTGCAACAAAATAACACCAAGGATATTAATACTCGTACTGGAAGAATAAAAATATCACCAAGTGAAGTCAACAACGATACTAGAACTTAGGGAAGTTAGATTGGCATGAAGCAATGTGAAATTAATGCATGGTACATTCAAAGTTCAGCTTTCGAATGCTTATGCCTATGCAAGAACCATGACTTCAAGGCAGGATGCTGGAATTATAACTCACAACTGCTCTCTCCGTTGTTACCCACATCAAAGGAAGGAGAGAATTGCATTACCTGGTTGACACAAACCTAATAACTAGGGGGTCCCGCTTCTGCAATGCGAAAGCAATTAAAGCTATGATTTAAGAATCCAACTCGGTTAGCTTTCACTTTGTTAGGCCACACCCTTAAAACAAGACAACAGAAATTCAGGTTAATTTTGCTTTTCCGGGCCAGAAAAATGAAGCTTTCCCTGTTCTATGCCAAGACCTGCGCAACGTGGTATTTTCCTATTCCTTTCCTATTACTTCTGTGTCTAGATTACTCAAATGAAGCTAATAAAGTACTTTCCAACTAATTTCAGCATTAGCTAATTGTGACCTAAATCAATAATCCTAGTCACCTGCAATGCTAGCAACCTTATAAACTACAAAATCCTCAAATCAAGAAAGATGCATGAAAGAAATACCAAACCACACCCAGATCCAAAGTTTTGTGTTTAACAAAGTCAATTTTCTCAGGGTTTCATACAATTTATATTCTTAAAAATTCTTGGTTGAGCAAATTGTTAATAGGTTATGTGCAGTCTGGAATCCACGAGTTGAACCTCTCACTTAAATTACGTAAACCTTCCGCTAAGCTACAAAACAACTCAAACACTAGATTAATGTCGACAAGGATTGGGTCTTCGGCGGGCACTCCGACGATCAAGTTAGCTTCTGAAAGAGAGTGAAAGCAACTTGAAAGTATGTGAGTTATGTGCGCGTCTTGAGGTTATGAGGCCCTTGGAGTATTTATAGAGGAAGAATCCAATAGTCTCCCTGAGACTTCGGCCAAGAATGTTGCACCGTGTCCCAAAAATCACGATACTCTCGCCATGTGTCCCACGTTCGTGCGGATCGAACGGGCACGTTTCCATGTCTTGTAACTGTCTCCCCCAAGTTCTTTTGGGCAGCTATCCTCAACATGGTGAGTACATCTCTGCATCTGCATGGCCATACCAAGCGTAGAACCATAAAAGACAAGTATTGGCACTAGTAGCTAATGCCGACCGAGAGCAGGCTCGACCGTACCTGGCATGTCGTGCGCTCGACAATGACCGAGGCACGCCAGGTGGCCCTATCAAATTCCTCGGCCGAGTGTCAGTATGACCGTACTTGGGCCTGGCCAATCTTGGGCCCATCTATGCCGAGAGTGATCATGGACTGAAGGCCCACTATTGTGCGAATATTGGCCTACCACAATAGCCCCTCAATTCCCCTACTCGGTGCCAACTGACGCGAAGGATTGACCGCTTGAAGGTCGGAGCCCAATTGCCTGATCCAGCCCATTTCTCAAGAATGTCGAAGGCGGCGGGGAAGATAGGTCACACAAACTGTCACCCCAAAAGATGGTGCGACGCGTCACTGATTGGATGGCTAGAAACGAAGCGTTTCGTATTCCCGCACATGCCATTCGAAAACTTGTGCCATGGTATAAATAGGAGGGAAGACCCAGAGAGAGAAGCCCATGTTCTTTCTCTCTCTAGAAGTTTGAAGCCTTGAGCATTTGAAGGATTTGTCTGCAACCCAGACCTCTCCAATCTTCAATTCTTCAGCACTCGCAAGTTTCATGTACAAAAATCTGCATTCTTTTCACATTTCAAACAGTTGATTGTCCCATTTTCTTGTGTTTCATGCATTTTGTCAATGATTTCTGGATTTCCAGAAAACTCCGAATTGTAGTTCCCTAGGCTGTCACATCAGCCTTGAAATTTTGCCGAAGGCTTCTTTTATTTGCCAAGCCCTTGTAGTCAAGTGTCAAACCCCTTGACTTAGCGTCTAATTAACACTTGTGCACTTTTGAATAGGATGTCTGAACCTGAAGTGGATTCAGCCCACGTGTTGTCATTTGATACTGAAAGGCCAGAGACAAGTGGATCCTCTAAAGCGTCTGGTGCTAAAGAGACGCGCTATACATGGTTTTTCTCTAGCGCCAAAAGTCTGACTGGTTTTCATCAGATGTACCGCATACCAAACAACGTCCATATCGACGTGATACGGGCAGGGGAAAGCCCCCAGACCGACAGCTACCAAATCATTATGCCCCTTATGGCCATAATCGAAGGGGTGGTCTAGTTCCCGCTTCATCCCTTCCTCTGACAAATACTCTACATCCTTAACCTGACCATGTCCCAGGTGACCATCAACTTCTACCGCACAGTGATGGGGATCATCAAACTAGGGACCAAGTACGGCCTTACCTTCGGGATACAAGTTCTATTCAACATATACTACATCAGCAAGAATAAAGTCTCCAAAAGGAGGTTCCTTGCCTACCGACCCAGCTAGCAAAAAGTAGTTCGGAAGCTGTCGGATTCCAATACGCACGCCAATGACTTTGTGCTCGTCGGGGGAGAAATTCGAATTTGCCCTCGGTGAACTGAGGTACTTCCCGGTGCCGAGACAGATAGGGGTCACAAGCAAGCATCAGCTCTTCCAATGTAATGTTACATTTCTAGCAGTTTGATCTTCCTGATGATTCATATTTGTTGCAGGGGCTCGAGCGGTGGACCATTTAAAGAACAAGGCAAACCAAGAGCAAATAGACCGAGTGTTGGCCATAACAAATAAGAAATGGAGGTGCACCGAGTTGCTCAGCTACATCAATACCTACCATTCCACTTTGAAGGCACGAGCAAAATCGAGTAGCGTTACCAGCACCAGTGGAAAGGAGGACTCATACGACCTAGATCAAATTATTGACTACCGAACTCCAACACCAACAAGTCTGGTAGCAAGGTCACACGCCAACCCACTCGACATCATTTGTGAGCCCAAAGATCAACCCACACCAGAGACTATTATTCGTATCTCCTCAAGTACCGAACACTCGAACTCCTCCGACTATAGTCCCTCGGTCAGCGTGAGTGATCCGGAACTAAAGGAGTTATTTGCAGAGATCAACGAGATGCCAAAAAAGGCCAAGGACGGACAAACCCTAAACGGACTGTCGGAATCACTACAGAGCAGCCGAGTGCAAATCAAACTGACTCCCAGCGAAAAAGGAAAGGCAAACAGGCAGAGGACACAGCCTCCAAAACATCCAAAGCCAGTACGGGAGGGGTACAGCTGCCCGCCATGGGTGCTAAACAGAGCATTCCTCCTCCCCCTCCTCTCCGAAAAAGACACTGGCGACAACCAGGGCAGGCACAGTAAGCCTAAGAACGTCTCCCCAGAAGAAGTTTGAACCACATTTTATGCTCCTCGACCAACCCTTAACAGTCGAGGACTCAGTGAACACGACTACGCACGCCGTTTTTGCTCTTGGCAAAGGCATGTTGTTGCCTAAGGACGCTAAAAAACTGCCAAAGGATTTGAAGGAGTCTTACTCTGAACTGGCGAAGCACAGTGTGAAGGTACAGTCGAGCCTATTGCCTTAACCTTTTCCTTTACTTTATCTATTGACCTAATTATTCATCCATTGTGACACAAGCATGCCAACACCTGGTCTCCAACAGACGGCCAACTTCTTCGATTACAGCTTTGGTATGAGCCACCGCCGAATGACGGGGTTTCTGAATTACTGCCCAGCGAAAGGGATCAATGTTGAGCTAATGACTAATGAAAGATGAGTCGAACCCCGGCATCTCGTATGGTGTCCATGCAAGCATCTCTCTATTCCGCCGAAGGAAGGAGGCAACTTCTTCCAGCTCGGCATCTGTCAGGCTGGACCCTAACAAGAAAGTCCTGTCATGTTTTGAATCGTCTGCCGGGACTGGAACTAGGTCTTCTATGGCTTTGTCCGCAGCCTCTGTACCAATGTCTTCGAGCACGGGGGTGTCCGGTACCTCCTCTCGGTGCACTTGCTCCGGGCTTATCTTGATTTTGACGGCTGCCACGTAACACTTCTTCGCAGCCGATTGGTTCCCCAGTACCTCTTCCTGTCCGTGGGTCCCCATGTATCGGAGGACCTGATGGTACGTTGATGTTACGGCTCCTAGCTTGTGTAGCCAGACTCGACCAATTACAACGTAATAAGGGCTCAACACATTGACCACGACGAATTCCACTTCAGTCATTCTAGAGCCGGTGTGAAGAGGGAGTCTGATCTTGTCGAGCGGCCCAACTGGGGCTGAGTTGAAACCCACCAATGGGACCTCAGTTAGCTCAAAGTCGGTTTCTTTCAAGTGGAATGCCTTGAATAGAGAGTTGTAAATGACCTCGGCAGAGCTGCCTTGGTCCACCAAGATTTGAGAAACCAAAGAGTTGTCGAAGGTGATGGATACAACCAGAGCATCATCGTGCAACATCTGGAGGCGTTCGAGATCTCGGTTAGAGAAGGAGATGCCGCCCTCGGCCAGGGCATCTAGATGTGGGCGTTTGGAGTCCGAGCTTACAGACATGACCTCTTTGCCTGAAGCTGCCTATATGATCTCGGCCTTGAGGCGCTCTTTAGCTCTCGTGTCCACCATGCCATGCATCACGTGGATCACTCTAACCTCAACGCCACTCTTTCTCTTTCTCCAATTGAGGTCTAGTCTTAGTCTTCTCTTCGTCGATGTATTCCTTGAGATGGCTATTAGACAGCAGCCTCTCAAGGAAATCTTTCAACGCTCGACACCTTGTCGTGAGGTGCCTTTTTTCTATGAGGTAGGGGCAACAATAGGGAGAGTCGGTCGGTTTCCTCTGATCCCCAAGTGGCCGCCTCGGCCATTCGAAGTATTGTTCGTTCTAGATCTTCTCAAGGATCACGTAGGTCAATAGAGTGAAGATTGTCATCATGGCGACAAACTCATGGAGTCGAGGGCCCCTCTTATGGCTAAATGCCACTACTTTGACACCCCGATGCCCCAATGTTGTTTCCATTCCTGTTCTCATCCCCCTGCCTGGGATGATTTTGCTCGGCCCGCCTTTGTTCACTGTGGGTCTTCTCCAGCCGGCAATGCTTGGATATTCGGTTCATGAGATCGTCCATGTCAGTAGGACTGGACAACATGAGATCTTCGAACAGCCGGCTCCGGTGGTCCAAGCCTAGCTTGAACGAGGTGACGGCCATTGTCGGGTCACATCCCTAAATCTCATTGAAGAGTTCTCAGTACCAGACAGAGTAATGGCGGAGGAATTCGTTGGTCGACTTCCTAAGAGCAAGGAGGGAATCAACTCTCTTTTTCTACCTATGACTCGTCACAAACTGAGCAAGCAAGGCGAGAGAGAGCTCCTTGACAGAGGGGATGGACCTCTTTGGCAGCTTGTCAAACCAGAAGAGGTTGAGCTCTCCCAGACTGGAGTGAAAGAGCTTGCACATGAGTGCGTCCTCGGTACCATACAAAAAGATCATCATCCTAAAGTGTGCCAGATGTAGTTAGGCATCTATCTTTGGATCATACTTGGTGAACTTGGGCGGACTAAAACAGGGAGGGCGAACTTCATCGATTTCCCTAGTGAATGGAAAGGACACAAATTGGTCATGTATGATGTTGCAGTGAGACCTTGTCGGCCAAACCTCCAGCTCGGTCGGTCTGGTGCCTTAGCTCCTCTCCTCTGTAATACCGAGGGGAGTGTTCCCAACGGTAGTGATGCCAAGGGGAACGGAACGGTCCATGCATCCTCTGCCCCTCCTGTCCAACTAAGTTTCATGAGTGGGGGTGACAGTCGAAGCCGTGGTTGGAGGAAAGACCGAATGGTTGTTGATTGAGAGGTCTCCTAGCCTTTAACAAAACAGAACTCTAGGTACCGAGAGCTCATCGCCAGAACGTCGCGCGGGTGGAGGGGTGCGAGCATGCTCCCAGCCCCGGTGTCCCTTGTTGTGTTCGGCCTCACCACGATCACCTAGTTGTTCCAGGGTTGGACCCTTTCTCCTTGCTCCATGCTCCCTTCTCTCAGGCGAGGGGGTTCGGTGGCGCCTCATGTGTCTGTTGCAGGAGGCTTCTCCATCCTGAAAGGGCTTGATTGCCACCTTCATCTATGCTACCTCCTCTCTAACCAGCTCGAGGAGTTGGTCCTTCTCTTCCAGTCGAGCCTCCAAACATTCTACATATGCTCGGTCGTGGAGCTCGATGGGCAATTCTACAAGTGGGGCTACAAGTGGTGCCAAGGCTGTTGGGTCGGCCGTCCCAACACCCACAACTGTCTTCCCAGTTGGACTGGGGTTACAGTGATCACTTTTCTGATTTGCAGTTTTTGTCATGGATTTGGAATTGAAAGTATTTGGAAAGATTGGGATGATTGTGGAGGTGAGAAGTCAAGTGGATCCTCCCACTATGGTCGTCAAAATGGGGAGTCTGGAATCCATGGGTTGAACCTCTCACTTGAATTACGTGAACCTTTTGCTAAACTGCAAAAACAACTTAAACACTAGGCTAGTCGGACCAAGGTTGGGTCTCCGGCGGGCACTCTGACGATCAAGTTAGCTTTTGAAAGAGAGTGAAAGCAACTTGAAAGTGTGAGTTATCTGCGCGTACCAAAGGTTAAGAGGCCCTTTGAGTATTTATAGAGGAAAAACCCAACAATATGCCTGAGACGGCACATCTGCATGTTGATCAAACGGGCACATTTGCATATCCTGTAACGGTCTCCCCCACATCCCTCTGGGCAGCTATCCGTAACGTGAGGAGTACTCTCTGCATGGCCGTACCGAGCGCAGAACCCTCGGCATCATGGCCAAAAGTCACGACTTGAGAAAAGACAAGTATTGGCACTTGTTGCAGATGATGACCGAGAGGAGGTTCGCCCGTACCTGGCATGCCGTGCACTCGGTAATGACCAAGGCACGCTAGGTGGCCCTGTCGAACTCCTCGGACAAGTGTCAGTATGACCGTACTTGGGCTTGGCCCTACGTAGATGGCCAAGAGTGACCATGGACCGAAGGCCCACTGTTGTGTGAACCCGGCCTACCACAGGTACGTACACCAATTAATTTGTGAAAATACTTGGTTGAGTAGAAAAGCCTGACAAGAACATAAGAAGAAGATGAAAGCTTTCTTATTTATGACAAGTGTTAGAGCTTGTTTCACATTGATCAATTACTACCTCACAAACTAGTATATGAGTTCAGTCGCCTCTCTTCTCATTGCCAATTAGTTTTGAGTTGGATACTTTAACATGGTATCAGAGGTAGGGTCCGAAGGCTTTTGGACAAGAACTTCTTGGTTGATGGCCCTGCTTTTGGACGTTACGTCCACGTTATTTTGTTATGATCTGTGTCATGGATCCATTTTTTAATTCTCTATGTGCGAATCAGGGATCGCACGTGTGGGTCAGGGATCGCACGTGTAGAATAGTGTTAGAGCTTATCTACATTGATTAATTATAACCTCCAAAAACTAGTATATGAGCCTGGTGGCCTCTCCACTCATTGTCAATTGATTTTTAGTTGCATGCTTTAACTATAAGTAAATGGGATACCAAGGCACAAATGCAAGTTCAAAACGTTGCAAACAAAACCTCCATTGGTTGCCTTGCTGTCATACTAGCGTAAATGGTAATCCTCATGGAAGCATAAAATGCCAAATCTAGAAAAGTAGTAGAACGCTTAAAACTGATGTCACGTTTTGAGAAGGATAGTTATATACTTGGAACTTCCCTGTTGTTTTTCTAGCAAGGAAAATAGCAGTGCATAAGTAGTTAATGGTGGACGCAACTACCTTATTACCTATGCATAGTCATTGTACCTTAAGATAGCCACTTCTTGAGCAAACTCATCCTCCAAAGTATCATTTAAATGCTCAGATCTAAGTACCTTAATGGCAACATCCTGACCAACGTAAACTCCGCGATACCTTTTCAAAAACACAAGGTGAGATCAAAAAAAATGCAGAGAAGCAGTTGGTAGAAGTAACACTGCCAAAAGATAAACCCTGACTGACAAGTCTCCACAAGATCCAGATGCAATTCTTTCTCCTATCTTCAACAATCTTCTATCTATCTCCCAATCACCAGGTTTTCCTTGTGCTGTTAATGCTTTCTCTGCAGCTGATGGAGTATGTAAAGACCCAGACCATGAGCCCTGTATATTTTCTCAGGGAATTTTCATTTGTTTTTCACTTGAAAAAGCAGAAGCAATCTAGGCTAATGTGAAGAATTGGAATGAACAAGCCCATACAAATAGAATACAAAAAATAGAAAGAAGAAAAAAGCTTCATTATAGGATATCTTACCAATGAAAAAAAAATATGCATGTCAATGTCAAGGGACTGAAAAAGCAGATAATCTTTATGGAACTTAAAGCAGTCAATCTAGTGTGACATTTTTCAATCCTTATGGCATAAGAGCATATGGAAGATGGTTAAGAGTCGGTATGGTACTAGAAAATATGTGAAACAAAAGAATGAAAAATAAACACACAGTAAGGACTTTGCTTGCGAGAGAATATGGGTTCGCACAACAAACAAGCAATGAATTTGCAGTTGAATACAAGAATTCATTACGAGTAATACCAGAACCTGCCCTCGTCAAAATGACTAGATGGTGGAAAACCAAACATACACGCATCTGGATGAACTTCAGAACGAATGGTTTAGGAGGGTCCTTCAATATTTTAACACCAAATCAGGAAGATATAGTGCCAGTCCATTCAGCTCTGCTTAATCACAGATGTATGAATGGTTTTTCTTCAGACCTAGGATCACTAATTGCAGCAATTTTTTACGCTGCACAACCTGAGCCCTCTGATAAACCATTTTTCAAGAAAACATTCAAGGAAAGAATATTACAATGCAATGTTACAACTCCTGGGCTTAAAAAACAAACAAAACAAAATTTCTTTTTCTGCAGAAGTGGTCCAGCCTACTTTCTTCTTAAAAATCAGTTCTAACTGCATGTGGTTTACATTACCGAGGAAGCAATCCCAATTCCCAACAGATTGCAGTATATTCCAGCTTTATAACATTAAGCCAACTGAGATACTGGATCTCATCAGAACAAACCAGAAAAGCCCACAAACTCATGCACCTTTTTTTTTGGTGGGGGGAAGCGATCAATCATAGAAATTGAAGGGGAGAAATTACTTACCTCACTTCTAGCAATTGCTTTTCCCATTGCCTCATATAACCCCTCCGTATCCTGACCACAACATTGCAAAGTCAGCAACATTTGGACTCACCACAGATCCCTGTCATAAAGGAATATAATCACAATGCTCCTTACTACAGGGCAACACTCTCCCATTCAGCAATTTTAGTCTACATAACACAACGCAGACAACATCTAACATTGTCGATATATAAGCATCAGTTCTGTACCAGCAGGCCACCAAGAATTCCAGGAAAGAAATATTTACACGACAAACACTGGCACATACAAGAGGATGTTAATTATGACTACACATAAGAGGAAAATAACAGCAACTGCATCTATCATCCTCCTATTTTCTTTTTCATGGGCCTGGCCGAGGGAAAGAATAATCGAGCAAGGGAAGTAACATAAGCATGTATCAATGCTGTAGATCCAAAATTAATTGAATATCAGAAAAGAGAATTATATACAATCCGCAGTATTAGTACAAAAAAGTAGACGAAAATAACCATACCTCAACAGGCCATCCATCCACCACAAATACATCCAAAGAATAACCATCGGAGGTTGAGAACACATGTGCCTCACGGATGTTAAGTCCTATGTCGGAAAGCAAAGCAGAAAGCTAGAAGAAAACGGATAGATTAGAAGCCAAGTAACAGTATCATCACGGAGGAATAAAAGTATGAGATTTACCAAACGGACATTAAAATTAACACTCCTAATGAAGTGACGTCAGTAATCATTCACAAAAGAGCATGATACTTTCCTCTAAGGCATGCTACGGGACTTAAATAAAATAAACTTTCCAAAAACCATTAATTTTGACACCATCTTTCCAACTACAGGAGTTCAGATTTAATCGTCTATGAACAGTATTGAAACTTGAAAGAACTGCAAAACTGGAAGCAATGAAACCATTTGCAGAAGTGAATACAATGCCAAGGAAGAATGTAGAGGGAATTTGTAACCACAGAACTGACAATAAAAGTCAAAAGAGCAGAATTAAACAAAAACGATGTAGTACTGACTGGCAACAAGCAAATGTCATCAGACGAACTTCCACATTAGCCCTAATTGATGGATTTTCTCTATCACATAAAAGTATTCATATTGAATTACAGGCGTCAAAAGCGTCAAGCACCAAGGTACAAATCCCTGACATTAGCTATTATGATTTTTGCAGTTTTGTCCCAAATCAATATCCAAGCACAGAAAAAACTCTTGTGGGCATAAACATAGCAAGGCATACAAGGTTGTGAACACCAATACCACATCCACTAGTCAGGAATGTTCTTATTCTTAGCAATAATAAATTGGATAACTTTAAATACAACCACAGAAGCAACGGCAACTTAATTGTTTTCAAAAGCAAGTAAAAAACTTCCAAAAATACCTGGCTAAGAAGCTTGGGCTTGTCAACTGTAGAAAAAATTACTTCATGAATTGGAAGATGTGAATTTTCCTGCCTGTCATACTTCCAGATGGTCAGCTCAATTTTTATGGAGGGTGGAGATACATGCAAAATTTCTCATGCCAACAGCACAGCCATGGAAATCACAACATTCTTTGGAAACAACCCGACTGAAGAATAAAAGATTGATGCTATTAAGAGTCGAAAAAATGACTACAAAATTGGAATGCAAAACATATGCACATTGGAAAAGACCTAAATTACTTCAATGTTGGGGCATCCAGGCAGCGCAAAGGCAGAAAGAAAACACGTCACAAACATAGCCTCCATCTCAACACAATACTTACGCAAATGCATCACAGATGATTATAAAGCATGCCAGTCTATGTGAGATCACTATTGGGCTGGGAAGTCAAAAGATTGAATCTCAATCCTTTCCTGGTAAATTATGCCAACCTATGAACCCATTTAGTGAAATACCGAGGACAGCGACAAGAAGTCGTGGGAAACTATCATCCAAAATAAGTTCAACTCATTGTAAGAAATGCACTGGCTGAAGAAGACAGTGCAGGAATTGCTATAAGAGCTTCAAAAATGGATACTTAAAAGTTGTAAGATCATTATCCACGCACCAAAGATTCATGCAAGGAAAGGAGGAGATCAACAGCCCGAAGACAATGCAGGGGGAACAAGCAGTGACAGTAATGGAAGCTAAGAGAAACAAGAAAGGAAACCACCGTGAGTCATTCACTACTCTTGCAAAAGCTGACATATAATAAGCCAGACGAATATCATAGCACTAAGAGGCGGTGAACCCAAATATGAATATACAAAAGAGAAAAAGATAACTCATACAACACATCTGAAAATCAGTTTGCCACATTTCTGGCCCCTGGGTCAATAAGTTTTCAACGATATAAGACAGCCCACACTGCGTCTCCTCATAGCTACGCAAAACTTGTGCCCAACAAGCATTTGACAATGATATAGGATCATCTCATCCAAATGAACTTTGGGTCAGGTTACAAGCAACCACATAGCATCAAGCAGGATTATTTGGTCAAAACAGATAACCGCAGGTTTAAACTTTAACCTGCCCCAATGAAGATACAATCATGTTGTAATATTACCCACTATCAATGAGCTTTACTCACAGATACAGATTATTGTAAACTGTTAGGTGTTGTGTAAGAGTTAGTAATGGAGAGTGAAGGGCACTTTGGTCATCTATCTATAAATAATATACGTGTTAGGCTTATGGTTACCATAAACACTTTGTTTTTTCTCTCTAACAACATGGTATCACAGATTCCTAGCGGTGATCCAGCCCTGTCCTGTCACCACCATTCACCCACCACCTTTTGCCTCCCACCCTCACCACTCACCCTCCACTGCACTCACCCTTAGTCAACTATTGTCGAACGATCTGCTGCCCCCATCATCTCTCGTTGCTGATCCAGCCCAATCGACTTCAGTCCATCAATCATCATCGACCAGCGCCACTCGATTTGTCACCCTTCCAATCGATCACTCTACTCTCCAAGTCGATCACTCCATCCTCGTTCTCTCACAGTGCTATGGTTTACTAATTTCAGTCTAAGCTTGGATATTCTTTTTCATTGGTGAATGGTCTTAGCGTTTATTTCGTTGATTATCTTTTGCATAAGGAATTTGTTTATGTGATTAACTGGGTCAGGCTTATTTTTCCCTCTGCTAATCATGTCAGACGCTGATTTTGTTGTGCCATGGTGGATTGGTAAGTTCAAATGGTCATTTCATCTACCATTCACTGTTGATGATATTTGATGACCCTTAATGCACGATGATTGGTTGTTAGTTATTTATTCAATTGGTCGTTCTCCCTGGTTGACAGTTGTGGATTTCTTACTGGTGGTTGAGTTTTTTGCACCTTTGTTTGAGGTGGTTTATTTGCAATGGTTTCTATTTCTAGTTCTACTTCCAGTGTAGCTACTAGCTTTTTGGCTCAATTTGGTCCCCTTATATGTTGTATGTAACCTCTATGCAGTTGAATGAAAAAAATTATGGTCCTCGGGCTAAAGCTATTGAGGTGTATTTTCTAAGTAAGATGCAGTTTCATTTCATGACTAATGATCCTCCAAAGGATCCTAATTGTAACTCCACTAAGTGGAATGCTGAAAATGCTTAGATTCATATTCATTTATGGAGTATTTTTTTGTGTGGCATTTTAGTGGTATTTTGTGTTTCTTACCTAAGGACAAATTTCAGGGGCGTCAAGCTCAAAAGTTATATTCTAGTGTCAATAATCTACACAGCACATATGATCTTCACTAGACTCACTTTTCGCTTGCACTTGGTGATTTGTCTATGGAGATTAAGCCAAGTTTTGTGGTATTTGTTCCGAGATCAATATTTGCCTGCAGATCTTTGCTGATATTTAGGTTATGTAACACCAACATGAGTCTATGCACGTGGCTTATTCTTATCTGGTCGACATTCGTCATTCAGCGCTGTTCGCTCTCATCTTTTGGGAGCTATGACTTACTTCTCTCAATGAGGTATTCAGTACACTTCGTCAACCTTCTGCATTTCATACTGGTTCTCTTGCTATATTGCTCCTCATTGTTCTACATTGTCCACCACTATCTTTGATGGTTTCTTCTCTCATAGTTTTAGATGTGGTGGTTAGGAGTCAAGGAGGAGGTGGTCATGGTGATTTTGGTTGTGCAGTTGATCGTGGCTATCGTGATTTATACCATGATTCTAGTCAAGTTTATCATGATGTTGGTCGTGGCTATTGGATGCTTAAGTTAACCCTTAAGAGCATAATTTCAAAGGCACAGCGAGGCGGGCCTAGGCATGAAGCGCAGGACATGCGCCACAAGAGGTGCAAGGCGCAGCAACTTAAGAGAGGCGCAGTTTAATTCAACGGGCCGCACACAAAACGCGAGGGGCGTGGCACAAGGTATGTCTTCTTCCTCCTTTGTCCATGGATGTCGCATGTGTGTCTGTGCATATATATGTATATATATTCGACAATTATATAGGTCGAATAAGATCGAAAAGTACGTATAAATCGAGTCTAGTGACATATATGTATGGTACAATCCATATGCAATATATACAATAAAGTGTAGTTTCACATAAAGTACTACAAGCAATAACCCATGATATGCACGGAACTTGAAAATTTTAATGAGACATTTTATCATGTCAATCTATCTGTTCCTTAAAATTTTAATTAAAAAAACTTATTGCAATAATGCAATCTAGAACACGTAGTTTACAAATTGAAATATCATCAATATCTTATTCTAAACTCTGGATTTTTAGTGAAGTATCAAATTAATATCTCCATAACTTTAATTCGATCAAGTATTCATTCCCTCTTACCGCTTAAAGATAGATATTAAATATTAAAATTCAAGAACTATGATGATAGTTTAAAGTAATTAAGATTATTTTTAACAGATAAATTGTCTAATTATGAGTCATCCGTCATTTTATCACAAAAATAATCTTAATATTATTTTTGAACAGAAAAACAAATTAAATAAAAGAATTTACAAAACAAACAAATTGATGCTATTCGCAATATTTGTCTACATATACCACAAAAACAAATAATCTAATATCTAAAAATCAACGATGAGTAAAACAACATGATATTTATTAGTTGAATATATTTTAGTTAAATATAGATTATCAAAAACCTGCTTAAAAGCCTAGATAATAAGCGTATAAAAGTTTCAATCAATAATTTAAATATGAGTATAAAAATTTCAATTAAGACACTTTTCTATCTTAATGAAATTACGAATTTGTAGGGTAATTAAAAAATTTATCCAATTCAACTTTTTAAGAAGTGAGTATGAATCCAATTAAATTTCAATAATTCATATATCTCCGACTCGATCCCTCGTAAAGACATTATAAGAATAATTTTTCCTACACCACTACAAATACTACCCATCTAAGAAAACTCAAAACATACCTAGTATAGCCCATCACTTTTCTTGCTCTTATTCCCAACATCAAGTGACATCTTTATATCTTTTATTTTTAATTTTAAGAATACAAAAAAAAAAGTCTAAAGATTAACCAACTCGTCAATTTTGAAGATAAGTTACTTTACAGTAGGTAGAAAAAATATCAACCTGCCTAGGATGAATTGATTAAAATTTAGCCTCAACTCATTCAATCTGATCCAAGCACTTCCCTACGGTTACAGAACCATCGGTACACAATCGCGGGTTCCAACATAATTGAAATTCGTGCTTTGTTGTTGTGATGCCGAATTCTTGCTTTCCTTTTAATCTTTGTAACAATTCCCAAAGATTTATAAATTCTTTTTACTTATCAAAATAAATAAATACTTTGCGGTTATATAAATCTATTTTCATCATAATTCATATGATTTTTAAACTTTCCTTATTATAAAATCTACAAATTAAGAAATAAAAATAAGTTAAAAAAAGAGGTAATGCTTTACTTTTAAAAATCAAAATCAGGAAAAATGAAGTGATATCATCGTATGTCTATTTATTTGTAAGAAATTATGGACCAAAATTTATTTCTATGTAAGAATATGTATATTTATTGGTATTTCCATTTTCAAAACCAAACTCTGTGTAATTCCTTAAAATATTATGCTTACTTACACACATACATATGTACGCAGCTGTGTGCGTATATATTTATAGAGTCCCCTTTGAGGTATCTCCCATTTTGCTAAAATGTGGACCTCTCATTTCCTGGTCAAATTTTGACAATCTGAACAGTTCAATATGTTTAAAACATGTTTTTAAGGGTATTCGCGTGAAATCGACTTAAAAAAATATCAAGAAGAGCTTAATCGAAGCAGTTTTTCATAAATGCCGACAAGAACAATTTTATGAAAAATTACTCGGATGAAGCCATTCCCAATATTTTTTGAGCCGATTTCTCGTGAATACCCTTAAAAATATGTTTTAAATACATTGAACAATTCGGACCATTAAAATTTGATTAGGAAATAAGAGGTCCGCATTTTAACAAAATGAGGGATCCCTTTTTAGAAGTTTTCTGTATATTTATATACATAGATGTGCGCGTATATATATATATATACGCGCACACACATATACATAGTTTATGAAAATTTAGATATAGATAAGTAGAAAATTTATGAAAATAAAAATATCACACATGAAATATGGAAATTCTTTCGAATTTGAATTCAAAAAAGATTCATACCTTATTTTGGTTATTCCAAGGCGAAATATATCACATTAATATTTTGATAACAAACTAACCAACTTCTGCCACTTGCCACGCTTAGAGCGACTCCCACAAAAAGACGTCCTGCAATAATATATAGTATAAATGTACAAATATGCATCCTATATATACATTCTATATCTATACGCAGTATATTTATAACTATATACACGTAATACCTCTATCTAGGTCTCGGGGGCGCTGACTCTAGGACCCCCGCGACTTGACTAGGCATGTCGAACCCCGTCATAGTAGAGAAATGCCAACCAAAGCCGAATTAGGCTTAACAAACCCCACAAATATTTGATATACGGGCATACATATGGCAATTTATACGAATATGTATACAACTGTTGTTTTTATCCCTTTTCAATGTCCAAATTTCAATAATGTGTACTCAATTAGTCAATTGCCTTTTGATTAGTCAACTTTCCATTTTTTTAAGAGGTTATTTGAATGTTAAACATGGGATAGTAGAAAATATCATGCTTTGAAGAATGCACATTTGGTGGATCCTTTAAAGAGAGAGGAATTCAAATGCAATTTTTGTTGCCACATAACCACTGTCGGGGTTTGTTGTGTAAAGCAACACCTAGCGGGAGGTTATAGAAATTCAAAACCTTGACCAAGAAGCCCACATGAAGCCAGACAATAGATTCAAGAGTTTATATTGGAAAAGAAATCATTGAAAGATCAAATGCATATGTTAGCGGATATTGATGATGATGATTTCTAAGATGATGAAGATGAAATTGTGGAGATAGATGGGCGTGGAAAATACATTGGGTGCCATCAAGGCTCTGTTTTCTAACACAAGCCAAAGAAGACAAAGACTAAAGGCCAATAGATGTATTCTTGACACCCAAGGCTGTGGTACAAAACCGGAAAGAGAAACAGAAGAAAATTGACGAATCACTCCTAAAAGAAAGAAAAAAGAGATCGAGAGGTGACGAGATTAACAAGATGGATGTATGATGATTGTATTGCTTGCAATTAAAGTTATTGGGCAATATGATCTGGACATGTAAGTGTGAGAGTGCGTAGTACAACTTGTACTACGTACTATTGTACTATCATACTACAAGCTTTAGCATATCTATAAATAAGGTAGTGACTCGTTAACATTGTATTACTTCCTTCTGAATAATATGACGGCATTGGTATCCTTCACTTTGTATTCACAACCTAATATGGTATCAGAGCCCTACTCAGTCTCTCCTTCTCTTTTTCTCCCTCACCATTTCAATCTCATCTCTTTGCACTCTCTATATATACACACACACATACACGTTGAACTATCAAACATCTCAGCAACCCTCCTGCAGTCGCATATCCGGCATCACTCCTTCCAGTCGTCATCGGCGTCCAATCCAGTCTGATATCCGGCAATGTTCGCTAGTCGCCGGCTCATCTCCCGCGACCCTCGTCAGTCACTGCTGCTCTCCAGTAATCTTCTCTGACGACTTCCCAAGCGGAGAGTGTTGGGTGTGTCGTCTCGATAAAACTCTCTATAGAATTAAACAATCTCCTACAGCTTGGTTTGAAAAGTTCAGTGATGCATTTTTTGAGATTTGGCATGCGTTGCTGCATTCTGATGATTGTGTATTCTCTCACATCTAACAAGGGAAAATACTATTTGTTGTCTACGTAGACGATATTATCACTACGTGTAACGATTAGAAAGGCATTGATAAGTTGAATGACTTCTTACATCACCTTCATACCAAGGAGAGCAGATCGAGATATTTCTCGTATATTGAGGTGGCGAGATCTAAAAACAAAATTTTTCTCAAAGGATGTATGTGTTGGACATTTTGGAAGAGACTCGTTTACTAACCCGTGGATTCAAAGGTTGTCCTTAAGCAATAGACATCGAGGGTGTTCGACCGAATAAACACCTCATTGATAACGTTCTAGATCACAATTTCAAATTTTGTGTTGATCAAGATGCGTTGCTTTTCTATCCTGAATAGCATTGCTTGCTTGGTAAGTTAGATTATCTCACCATTACAAGTCTTGGTATTTCATTTATGCTAGTATCGTGTATCATTTTATGTTAAAACTCATAATTCCACCTTGGGAAACCATTCTTAGAATTGTGCAGTATCTCAAGGCTCGCTCAAACATGGTCTATTTTATCGAGTGGTCATTTGCTTGGTGAGGCATTTACTGATTCAGATTAGGCAGGAAGACCTCTGGTAGAAGATCCACTACTGGATATTATGTCTTTGTTGATAAAAATCTTGTTACTTGGAAGAGCAAAAAGCATATAGTTGTTGCAAGGTCTAATGCATAAGCAGAATAAAGAGTTAAGGCTCACACAAAATATGAGATTGTTTGGGTGCATTCCATTCTTGAGGGAGAGGTTTTCGTGTGCAATTGTCGAATGAATTATGATAATCAAGCGGCGATTGAAATTGCATCTAATCAGGTGTCTCCTAAAAGAACTAAGCATACTGAAGTAGATTGTCACCTGGCTCGAGAAAATATCGAGAGTGGTGTAGTACCTACTCCTTTTTTGACAACATGTGCTCAACTGGCTCAAATTTTTACTAAATTTTTGTACAAGCCACAATTAGAGTCGTTATGTAACAAGCTAGGCCTTTTTGACATTTACTTCTCAACTTGAGGGGGTATTAGGAGTTGTATATGAGTTCGTATAAGAGATGAGGGTTCTTTGGTTATTGTATTTAGTTACATCTCTCTATAAATAGCATGCATGCTTAGAGTTCTTTTTAACTCCGCCTATGTCATGCCTAGAGTGCTATCTTCCACCCAGCCAGTCAAAGCCCGGATATAGTAGGAGGGCTATGCGTTATGTAGCTGATAACCAGCACATAAAAGACCTCATTAGATCCTTATGACATGAATCTGACTATAAATATGACATTCACTTTAGAGATTGTAGTTCGAAAGGATCTAGACTTTTTTGATATCTTGGAACACGATACCCTCGAGAGAGCTTAATGGAGAAAACAAATTCATGTAGCCTACCCTAATAGATTGGGACTTAAGGCTCAGTCTATTTTTGTTTGCTTTAGGGTTATGTTTACCCTAAATACTTGCTCCTTTTTAAAACATAAACCTTTTACCATAAACTAATGAAAGTATAATTTAGACTTTTGATCACAAAACACATGCAAAAGTGAAGATTCTGCAAGTTATTTGCAACTGAACGTAGTTGAGGAAAATCCCCTCAAATGAATCAGCATACAATGGCCTTTCACATGGACAAATGCAAGGATGTAGCAAATGCGTATGGTCGCCATCCACAACATGCGAACTAAAGTTTGCTTGTTAGGTCAAATTCATCTAACAAATTCTGCATAACCCTGAGTTTCAAGAAATACGACTGCTTTTTATATACAATGTTTATCTGATAATTTTCGTTAAAACTTTGCAATTTTGTTGAAAGTGTAATATTCCAGGCATATAATTAGGGATTCGATTATAGTGTAATATGGTAAGATTTGATTTGATTTGATTGTGTAACTAATTTATATTTCTTTTCTTGCCTCCTCCTAGAAGAAGAATACAAAGAACAACCATCTTAACAAATTTTCAATCCCTTGCTTTAACAAGCATTATTTGTTTTCTAATGAGAATGAGGGCTGGACCCCACTATGAAATCATTTAACTGAAAACAAAAGGTATTTCTCTGTTACTTTTTCATCTTTTGAAAATATGAGTAACAGAAAGAAAGAGGATGAGAAAAGTTCTCTAAAACTACCTTCTAGAAACGTTCTCTTTGAGAAATCTTCTGCCTACGTCACTGGAATTCTTTCTAACATCCAAATTTAAGTCCTCAAGCTTAGAGCAGGGTTCAAACTCTCGTTCATACTCCCTGCATCTACATAAAGTAAGTGAAATAAATATCACTAAATGAGCTACAAGGATGGAAAAAAACACAAAATAAAATCACTTTCACAAAAACACCTGTTCAAATGTCAGACTAGCTACAGGTACAGATACTTGTCCCTTTATATTTTTACAACATAAAGATCAGTACTTTTACTTTATACAAGTACACAAAAACAAACAAAAAAGAAGAAACGCCCAAAAAATAAGATCACTAATGCTTTAGAACCTGTCATGGGATGGCAGAACTCCTTCACTATCGGAATTAGGAGTGCTTACGAGTTGTTGATCTTCAGTACCATCTGCTTTAGTCGAGGAATTCTACAGAGAATTATGCACCAGCACACCATATGCAAAAAGAGAGCAAACAACTAAGACAGAATTCACAACACCAGATAGTAGAATACAAACAGATTCTTCCATAATGTACCATGAGTTGCAAGAAGCTGATTTTTCATAGATGGCATTCTTAAGATCGACTGCCAAGGACTTCGAACATGAATGAGGAAGCTTAAAAAAACTGAACAAGAATCAGAGAACAAACAAAAACGTTCATACTTTTGTGCAGGCTAATCCTACTATGCCCATCTGACTAAATGAAAATCATGAAACAGCAAAAATATGTCATTCCAATGTTCCCGCATAGATACAAATTTTCCTTTTACAAGTCATTACAAACCAAAAGTGAAGCAAAGGTCAAAGGCACCCTCCAAGAACGAAGGGGAACCAAGTAAGAAAACACCCACCAACATGTCATCTATATGAATGTGAAGTGGTCAATCCCCTTTACCAAAATATAAGCATGAGTCAAAACATCATCATCGCCATCTAAAGCACAAGGTAAAGCGAATAGAAAAGGCCCCAGCATAATAAAAAACATCATCATCGCCAACTAAAGCATATGGTGAAGCAAATAGAAAATGCAGCAACAAAAAAAATTCACCGGCTTCAATTCAACCTTGGCATACCCTTATGCTCCTATGCTACGGATGAAGCCTACATACATAACTCAAAACAAGTCCACGGTTAAAACGTTTTGAATTCACAAGTCTACCTCAACATAAGTTTTTGCGGACTTTTCGAGAACCTAAGTGATATACTTCAGCCAGATATATTGCCTCACAATCTCAAATTAGCTCTATCAACCGGATCAGTTTCATCCACTGCAAAAGAAATACCAATCTGAACTTATGTGTCTGAACTACCGACTATGCATCAGCTCAACAATAAACTAAGTCTGCCACATTTTAACATTTGTCTCCACCGTCAAATATATTGTAAACTATTCTCTTTAGTTCATCAAACAATGCTCTTTTTGTCTGATCTTAACCCATCATATATCTTGAGCTCAGACCTAGTCAAAAGTAAAAAATTCTGTCCTGGACATATACTCCACCGGCACACCAGGTTGGATTGCTTGCAGCCAATCAGTTCCACTTAGCAACCTTAAACTTTCTAAAGAATCTCAAGACATTCTATGAAACTTAATACCTCTTTACTCCGTGAATGAAAGATAAGCAAAATAGAAATACCCCATCATTACACTTGTGTAAGGACCACGCCCAGTTTGTAATTTATTTAATTGAATTATTGACTTTTGGAGGAATTGAGGCCCAATTGTAATTTTTGGAATGTTGAGACTCAGGTCGAGTTTTATATAAGAATTGGACTTGGAGTGTAATTTGCCTTTCATTTAGTATAAAAGTTACTCAATATTCTCTTTTATGGTTTTTCTTCATTAGGGTTGCAAACGAGCCAAGCTTTGGAGTACTCGAGCACGGCTCGTTAACTAAACGAGCCTAAAATTCAAGCTCGAGCTCGGCTCATTTACACCGAACAGAACTAAGCTCATTTACTTAATGAGCCTCTTTAAACGAACGAGCCAAGTTTTCACGAGCCAAGCCGAGCTTTCGAGACTCAAGCTCGACTTGTTTACAAAAGGAGCCTAAAACTAGAGCTAGAGCTCGAGCTCGACTTGTTAACTAGACGAACGAGGCTGAAGACGAACGAGCCTTCAGCCGAGCCGAACCGAGCTTACGAACGGCTCTGTTCGTTTGCAACCTTATTCTTCATAATAATTTAGAATGTTCAAAGTGAGGGAGAGAAACCCTAGAGAACCTTTCAACCTTCAAGCAAGAGAGAGAGTTTGACCACATGACTAGCATCCGCATTCTTGAAGAATGAACGAGTAAACGTCAAGCCGATGTCGAAGGTAGAGACATCGAGCAGGGTGTTGGTGTGTTCACGGAAGAATCGAGCGAATTATGGTGTGTTAGGGCTTGGAAGATCGTCGAATTCGAGGTAGGATTCATGATAAACTTGAGTTTAGAATAGTTTTTTCATTTTGTATTGTATTTTGGGTGTTGATTATGCTATACGTGATGTTGTTCAGTCGAGATTAATGTTGATTCACATTAGATTTGTATTATAGCAGTTTTCACGAAAACGTAAGCCTGTCCGACCAGGCTATTCCTGTCACCAGTCAAAGTGTTCTACAAAAAAATCTAGAAAATCAAAGGCTGAGCGGTCAGAGGGTCAACCTAACCAGTCGAAAGTAGTTCCAAATATTCTAGCGGCCAACTCTGACTGGTCAGAGGATGTCTTAACTAATCAGGTTGGATACAAACAAAAAAATTCCAAAGACAAAGGGTAACCCGTCAAAGGGCAGGGGAAACTACCCAGGCCTTTCCTTGATATTTTTTCAGTGACAAAACCTAACCGGCCAGGATACTCTCTAATCAATGACGAAGTATATTTTCTTGAACCAAGGCCATTGAGTGAATATTTTGGTATTATTCATATGTGTTGATTCTAAACTGGCTTTGCAGCATTTGCATGGTCATGTGAATGTGGTTAGAGGCCGTTTACATCGTCATTGTTGGTCAATGATTGCTTGAATTAGTGTCTGTTTGACATCGAAGTTAATCTGTAGAAGTGACCGGGTAAGGGGTGGCCCATCGATGCTAGTCCGAGAACCCAACTATGGGTTAGTCTCCCTCAGTGAAAGGCCGTAAATCCGAATTTGAGTGATTCCATCGATGACAGTTCGTGAACTCAACAAAGGGGTTGAAATCCTTCAGTGCAAGTCCGTAATTGCCCTCGGTTCAATCAGTAATGTGCCGGTTCGAGTACAGGCAAGATAGGTTGCATTGGCAGCATGAGATGCATGTGTTGTCATGAGTAGCAAGGTTTATTAATTTATTTGCAAACTATTTAGTCTTCATATAAATTGAACTTGTTACATTTTTTATGCAAGATGTTGTAGAGTGTTCTAACCTTGTGTTTATGATGGATCATATACGAGTTTCAGCTTATGTTTTGTTGCTAAACCTATCTTACAGGTACACATGTTGAGCTTAGGGAATAGAATTCAGAAGATGGATAATTAATATAGGTTTTAATTTCTTGTCTCTTCACATTTGAATTTTTTGGACAATGTGGGCCCCTTTTGAGTTGTTTAATTGTTTTATTTAAAACAATTCAGCTTATGTTTTGTGTTAAACCTATTTTACTGGGGCAGATGTTAAGCTTAGGGAATAGAGTTCAGAAGATGGATGATTAGAATAGGTTTTAATTTCTTGTCTCTTCAAATTTGAACTTTTTGGGCAATGTGGGCCGCTTTTGAGATGTTTACTTGTGTTTATTTGGAACAAATGTAATAGATTCAGAGGTTTTATTGCGGTTTATTTATTTAAATTTTGGGATCGTGAATGTTTGGTTATTGCTCATTTCAAATCTTGGAGTTGAGGTGTGACAACTTGCAAATCAAAACAAAATGACATGGGGTTTTCCCGTATTTAATTCAATTTAGTTAAACAAAAAATACGCCATTTGGCCAAATGAAATCTTTACCTCCAATAAACGAACATGGTAGACTGGTCTGTTATCTGGATCCCTTGCCAACCAAAGAATCTTTTGATGCAACAATACATCATCCACCCTATCCATGTTTATATCCAACCCATAACTGGGAAAGATAAAACAATAAAACAAAAGGCAATACAAATCATTAAAAACACCTTATGCTTCAAGTAAAAGGCTCTTCATAGCTGAAATAATGTTCCCTTTCCTACTCAACAAAGACTCAGGTTCCCTTTCCAGACAAAACCAGATTGAAAACCTTAAGAACCAGATAACCCCCCAAAGAATTAACAATAATTCATGATCCATAAAAATTAATCCTGTGGAAACAGAAACAAAATATAAAAATCCAAAATCATCTCATTCTGTTGATTATCTCCCTTCCATAGTTGCATTCAGTGGGTACTTTTGAATCCCACATTTACCAAAAACGACTGAATGAGAACACTAAATATATGCACGAATTCAACCAATAAATATACAATCAAACAACACAACTAGGAAAACAAGGAAAGCGCCTCGTACTAATACATGAGTAATGTAATTGGAAGTCTTATTACTCCAAAACTTCTGTTTTATTTTCCAACTACTGGTAGAACTTGGAGACATTCAGACGGGTGAAGATAATACCTAGAGGGTAACCGATTGAAGTGAGCATCCAAGAGTTCCCGAAAGTCAGGATTACAAACGGCCTCTTCGTTTCCACTCTCGACTAACCGACTATACACGTCTTTCCTTATATCATACCCACCGAAACCACGAGGCGGCGACGAACTCTCCCCGACTCCTTCAGTCAAATCCATACCCCTCGCCTCACCCACATACAAACTTCTACCAGCACATAGATACCTATTATATACACGGGTATGTCTGTAGTAGACCTAAATCCCTTCCATAACTGCGTTTTAACAGGGAAAAAAGAGATAAGTTAGGAAATAAGGGTTGTTGTTCTACGGGCAATTACGCCCGTCGTTGCTTTAGCAGGAGGTTTCTGACTCTGATTAAAGAGGATGAAAATTCAAGAACTGAAACGAGTTTGAAGATGAGAATGAGAGAGCGTGGGAGGGTGAGGGACGAGAGAAGCTCGGTCTCACGATATTTTTACGAAAATAGTACAATTGGCCTAACAAATTTGTAAAATAGATGATTTTTAAACGCAGCAACCAAATACACTTCCGCCTGTTTGGAATTTAAGGAAAGAAAGAGAAAAAAAAAGAAAATTAAAATTTTTCTCCCCTGTTTGATTTTTAGTATAAAAGGGAAACAAAAAATGGTAGAGAAAAACAAAAAAAAAATTTGCAAGAATCCTCTACTATTTACTTAATTTTATTATTTTCTTCACCATTTTCTTTTACAAACCAAATAAGTGAAAAAAATTTTGCCTTATAATTTCTCTTCTTTACTCTACAATCAAACAAG
>JABCMJ010011473.1:0-12229 GCA_014822125.1 Arbutus unedo | reverse complement strand
CAAAACTGGTCAAATTGATATTTGTAAAATAATGTTGAAAACAAAAATGGAAAATAAAAAGTGGAGCAAAAGTGGTGTGGCCTTTGAGTTTGAGGATCATGTTATAACGCCCCATATTTTTATGTTACGTTATAATAAAATATTAATTATTTAAGCAGCGGAATAAGAAATTTCAATTTAAACAAAGGGTTCAATTTTTAAATATTTATTAATTATCGACAAAACAACCGACCTACAAATTTAGTTCATGATTAAATAGTTTCGAAAATCAATAACTTAAGTCATAAATTTTATTAATTAAAATTCAACCAAGGGAAAACCTTAGGTTAAACTAACGAACTATTACTGGTACAGTCATAATTTTGGTATATCATAGTTTTGGTATATCCTTAGTCAAGATTAATCAGATTAGTCAAATGTCAAACCAACTAAGTAGAAAATTCTAGCAATCTTCCAGATTAGTCAAGCTTATTTAAGATTGTAAGGTAAAGTTCCAGATTAATCAGATGTACTTAAGGCTAAATTTATAAATTACAACCTCAATAGGCTGAATTTTCTAAAGTGAAATGGTAAAAGTATTATGTCATATATATATATATATATATATATATATATATATATGATTAGCTGACTTCATAATCATAAATTCAAAAGACAATAGATTTTAGGGTAATTTAAATTAGGACCTATTAGTCCAAGTAGCGTAGGTTTTCATTCCATCAGGCATCGGTTTTTTAAACTTATGATTCCATCCTATTTTTACATTTATTGACATTTTTGTCATTAATTTTGAGTATTAAAATATCCTTTTGTCCTTTTTTAAAGTGAAAACACATAATTCCTTAATAGCAGTAAACTATGTTTAAATTATGGAATCAAATATGATAACAATTTTTAGTGAATCTTAAGAATATTACCGAAAATTTTAAGATACTCATCGGAATCTTAAACACAATCTTGAGAATATCTTCGAAATATTTAAGCATGTTTCTCTCTTCACAAGAGAAAGAATGTTTAGAGTAAAAGTAAAGTTATTTTTTTTCAATGTTTGCTTCGAGAGGCAAAATTAACTTTTTCTTCGCTTTTGTATTGTTTTATTTGTCCCATTGGACAAATAATCAGAGAGAATAGTGAAAATTATGTTACTTTTCAGATTAGTGGGGTCAAGTGACCCCACTTAACTTTCTTCGTCGGGTATGCTTTTAAATTG
This sequence comes from Arbutus unedo, assembly GCA_014822125.1. NCBI lineage: Eukaryota > Viridiplantae > Streptophyta > Magnoliopsida > Ericales > Ericaceae > Arbutus > Arbutus unedo. The sequence continues at coordinate 11,019 of JABCMJ010011473.1, read as the reverse complement.
CAAATAGATTAAAAAACCACTAAGTTAAATTTGAAGGCTAATTAATTTTTAAAAGAATTAAGCCTAATTTACGACATGGTTTAGTGGGAGTTTACAAAAAAAATGATTGAAATCTGGGGCCTAAGAAGCATCATATCGATCTTATTCTTACATTGTTTTATTTTACTAGTCCCGTTAGAGCTAATTATGTTTTAAATTTTATATGGTAAACTTAGGGTTTTTTAAGAGCTAAATTTTTTTTTTAGATTCTAAATATTAAATGTAGATTCTTTGGTCATAATAAAAATTTATAAAAATATTTGGATGATAATGCACAAAGTATAAGAATAATTTATAAATTTGTAAAAAGAATTTAAAGATCATCAAAAATACAAAATTGCACATTGCAAAATCCAAAAAAGGGGATGCCGAACACCCCTTCTCTGCCTCTGAATGGAATATTGAACTGAACTGGCATAATGCTCTAGGGCTTTGTGGTTTGCTGTTTGCTGTTTCTCTTCGCCTCGTCCTACTAATGCAGCCCGAGAGGCAACAGCCATGGCAGATCAACATCCATGCCAAGGCCAAATCCTTCGATTTCAAGTTCCAGGCCGCCACCACCATTTTACCCACTTCCAAGATATTTCCGTTTCCGATCAAGCTCAATCTCAAGCTCAAGCTCTGCCCTTCTCTGTTTCAACCCAAGAAATCAGAGCCGCATTTCCCCATTCCCTGGAAAGGAAAATCCCTGAAATCCAAATTCCTCCGGATTCTGGGGAAATTTCGGCCTCGACCCTCCAAGAACAAAGCCACTTCTTCCAACAAAAACTCAAATCTCGAACACCCACAAGCCCATTTTCCATCTATTCAACTGAGACATTTGGGTCATGAGGTACGATTTCATGGAAAATTAATAAAAAAAAATTTGTTTTTCTTTTCTATTTAGTATTTTGGTGCATTTCTCACTGTAATCTAGTTTATGGGATCATTTGATTCGACGGATTATACCTGGGACTGAATAAGAAATTTAGGTTTGGGATGTGCAGGAACCAATGTGTATCATTTGGGTTTTCATTGGATTCGTTGCTCTTCTTCTGACCCTAACAATATCCCAGACGGATCAGAAAGGAAGGGTTTTATACAGTCTGATCATCTTGGGGTACCTTGTTTTAATCTTGAAGAAACTTATTTCAAGGAGGAAAAGAAAATTAATGGTTATTGCAATTGTAGCAATGCTGATCTGTATTTATGTAAGCAACATCTTGAAGATTGATTGTGTTTGGAAAACTTGCATGGAACAATGCTCTTCTTTTCTTCCCCAGGTAAAATTCCACTTATTTTTTTTTTGAGAAAGTATGTGTACACAAATTCGGACACAGATGTATTCGAATTCGTCAGATACACTTGGAGCCCTTGATAATTTAAGGGTCCCACGTGCATCCGACAGTGCCGAACTCATCTGTGTCCTTAACGTCTGTGTTCGTAGCATTATTATTTTTTTCTCCCTTTTCTTTTTACTAGTAAATAAAGATAATGCATTTATTTGTTATATCTATTTTGTTGTGATAAAATAGTTTGACCCATGATTCTGAAGTGATTGACTTGAGATTTGTTTTTTTTTTCAGATAGTCCATTCAAGCATTTCACAGTATATGTATGGGCACACAAGAGGTGTCAATCATCCGGGCTACTTCACATTTTAACCCCCTCGGAAGAGATCATAGAGGAATACAGTGTAGTTTTTCTTTTCACTGAAGTTTTAGAAGGTAATTGATTTTTAAATTGTTTTAAAATGGTTCTCGTTGCAAATTATTTCAATATTTAACTCCCCTTCTATCGAGATATATGAGCCTTGTCTTGTTTGTATGATGCCTGTTTGGTGATTGTGTATCCAAAAGAATTCTTGCCAATTGCTATGTGACTGCATCCATGATAACGTCCCATCCTATGTGTTTAGTCATTTGTTTGGCTAGAATGTAACGACCAACAAATAAGTAACAGATTGGCAGACAAATTTATTTAGTCAGTGGTTTTTTTTTTATATTGTAACCGAGGTATCTAGTCGGTTTGGAATTAAGTTGTGATAAATTTTGGAAGAGTCGTTACCTAAATAACCGACTAGTCCTCAGGATCCTGGGTGGAAACGACCGGACAAAACCCTCTAGTGGTTCCAAGTATTAAGTTGTCGAGTTTCGACCGCAGGATGTCTGAATTTATAACTCATTTGCTCTACCACTCGGACAATCTCTAGGGGTTTTATTTAGTCAGTGTTTTGGTTATTTGTAAGAAATAAGTAACAGAACAAAACGTCACTTGATAATTTGGATTGCGAACGACTAGTCAAGAAAAGAAAGACATCAAACAAATCAAAATATGTACTCATTAGAGTTAAAATCTATTTCATACCAGCGACCAACAAGAATTCAAAGCTAAGAGTCTTAGTAGTTCCTGTTGAAGGAAAATGGCAAGTTCCCTTGTTAGTTCCACCTGCTGCAATTTTCTTGACAAAATTAATGCACTTAATCTTGCAATTTTCACCAAACAAGTCAACGAATTGGCTTAAGGTCAGAGCCTAATTTCTCTTTGAGCCAAAAATTTATAAGCTGATTGCAACAGTTGCACGAAACAGTCCCATGTGGGATGAAGCTAAGGACTACAAAAGTATTTCTGAAGGCAGATAGAGAGATTAAAAAAAAGTTCTATTTAGCTTAGGGTAATTATTAGATTAAGTTTTTATTTGAATGTCAATAAGTACGGTTATTTGAGCTAAATTAATCATCAAAAAGCAAGACTATAAAGAGACAAATATGCTTTCAGTAAAATGCGTTGATAGGTTAGGATTCACAGACATTTTCATCAATTTCTCCCTAAGTCAAAATCAAACCCTGTATTTTAATACGGTCTACACCCATTTTAAATAATTTAGTACAAATAGACTAATCTAAATTATATTCTATATGAAATTAGTAATCTAATAATAATGTTAAGTCAAATAGACCCATAGAAGATAGCTGCTTTTCATACCCTCAACCAACAAAATTGGGTAAATTTCATTAACACCCCTTCGATTTTAATAGAATTACACTGTATATTCTTATATTGTTTGAAATCACATTGACCCCCTTATTGAACAACTCTGTTAACCTCCGTTATATTACCAAATAAAATTTCTAAAATGCCCAATGGAATTCTAACTTTGGAATAAATGAACCCACTTACAATAAACCTATTATCCCAAAACGGATTTGAATTGAACCAACCGTCATTGGGATGCAAAAAACACACACTTTCTATATCAAACCAAATAAATAAATATTACCTAGAATCTTCAAATTCAAAGTGAATTGTATATATGAACTATTTATGTATGTATATAATATTTTATTATTTTGTACATATTGGTTTGAGAGTCAACGGATAGTGGCTATAGGTGTTGAAATATTAAAGAAGTGGTTGGTGAAAAAATCGATTGTATAGCATAACAGGTGGTGTCGTTAATAAATGGGTTATAAAATTTTTTCGGACTACTTCACAATTTAAGTTACATTAAGTTTGGCCCAATTGTTTTTTATTATTTTTTTGTTCTTATTCATTTTTTTTTTTTTTTAGTTTTTCAGTTTAGCATGAAGTTCTTATAAATTATTCGTTCGTCGTGACTAGAAAAATAAATAACGAAAAATAATAATCTAAAGAGAACATGAGGCCAAACGAGATAAGTTTGGCCTAACTTTCTTTCTCAGATATTGTTTTTGTGTTTATTCAAATTATTGGTGCATTAATTATTGATTTGTATCGATAGGAGTAATCAACAAAGAAAATAAATAAATAAGTCGCACTCAGAGAAATTAAAAAATAAATAAATTTAACTTGGAAAAAGTTCAAAAAAACTAATTTAGCTTTAACAATATTAATAGTCCCGCATTACTGGTTGATAGAGAATCAAAGTTAATTTACCAATGAATCACGAAAGAAAAATATTAGGATCCCAGAATGGACCTAACAATGACGTGTCCAACCCACTCCCGACTACCTTTTCCCCAACTCCTCTTTTTCACACACACATTTTTACACACATTTGTTTTTTAATATACAAATTTTTATTTTTATTTTTCAATTTTTTTATTCAATTGTTTTTTATGTTTATTAATTTATAAGTTATTTGGTTTGTCTTAACGAAAAAAATTTAAAAAGTATAATTTTTTGTCTAAAAGAGAAAACAAAATTTACTAAAGATAAAACATAAATCTAAACATGATTTGTCTTGACTTATTTTTTATTTTTCATAATTTTTTTAATTTGTGAATATAATTTTTTATTTTTCTCAAACATTTGGTCGAGACGAATCAATAATCAAACAATGAACATATTATTGATTTGTCTTGACAAAATATTTGAAAAAGTAAAATATTATATTTAAAAATAAAAAAATTCATAAAAGATGTTAAATTATACTTTTTAAATTTTATATTATTAATTCATCTTGACGAGATATTTTCTGATTTTTTTAGTTTTTAAATAAAAAATTATGCTTTTTAAAATTTTTGACGTTCAAAAAAAATTATGCTAAACTGGTAAATAGAAAATAAATATCAAAAAATAAATGTGAGGGGGTTTGCCACGTTATTTTCTGGGTCAATTATGGGATCTCATTTTTTGAATCCTAGCATTGCTCGTCACGAAGTGGTACATTTTTTTATATAATTTTTTTAATTTATTTAGAAGTAATTCGTGAGATCATGCACATTTTTTTTCCTAATTAGAAGGGAAAAAATGCAGCTAGTTGAATTTAGCATATTCTTGAAATAAATAACCAGCACATACTCCCTTTTCAAAAAAATTAATCCACCAAGTAACTCACTTAGATTTATTGTATTTGTTGCTAAAATATCGGTATTAAATCTGAAACTTCAAACGGATGGCTAATAACTCAAAGAAACAAAATAATCGATTATATTAAAATTAATTAAAAAAGAGCATGTTTTAAATTATTTTAGTTTTAGTGATTTTTGTAAAAAAAAAATTAATTGCAGTTATATTTTAAATTATACAAGTTATACAAAGAAACACTCCAAAATAGTGTAATACGTAAATATACAAAAAAATAAAAATAAAACGTAAGTTATTTTGTTTTTTCATATCTTTTAGGTTATTTTTTTTTTGTTTTCTGTACATATTAATGGCCGGAACACTGCCTTAGACTTGCACTTGAAAAAAAAAATTAAACTGATTTTCAAACATTATAAATAAACTAATCTAGCTTTGAGTGGAGCATAAGCTAAATGACGATGCTAGCTAGCAAGTGTTTAAGATAGTTTATTTAAATAATTATAATTTTAAATATTGACACCTCTATTGTTTTTATACCAAATTTAACTTTTAAAGTTATTTAAACTTGTTCCCAAATCATGCTTTTAGTGGTGTGTTGTCACAAAAGAAAATACACGTTCACTAGGAAGTAGACCGTCTAATTAAAATTTTTTATGATATCTTTTTTTTTTTTAATTTAATGATCGAGATAGCTTATGTTTTAAACCTCATCAATCAAATCAATTACATTGAATAAATATTAAAATAACTATAGCAAGTAAACAATTATGATATGTTTAAGTGATTCGCAAAAGATAACATTTTAACCGAAAAATATAAATGAAAAATGTTAACATATTTAGAGTTATGCTTGGTTTGATCCAAACAGTTTTTTATAAAATTGTTCTTGTCAGTATTTATGAAAAACTATTTAGACTAAACCTTTCTCGATATTTCTTTTAGTCGATTTTTTTTAATACCCTTAAAAATATATTCTAAACACATTAAACGGTTCAGATAATCATAATTTATTCATAATATATATAGACTAAAACACCATTGCAAGAATGTTAAGGAAAATTTTGACTTTCTGAGGAGTGACGAACACCACTCCCACAACAGCGTGTAAATGAGCTGGTTTATCAACTTTGGTTGTTATCGGTTTTAGCCTAACACCTTATAATCGAATTTATAAATATTTTTTTAATATTTGTAAGTCTTAAAAATAAATTCTCAAGCATCTTTTTAGTTTTAAAATTTCCGAATTCTCATTCTTTGTACAAAACATCGGACATATATTTCAAGTATTTTTCTTTAAATTTTTATATCTTGAAATTAAATTTTAATGCATCATTTCTAGTTCTGGAATAAAATTTTCAACATTTTCCATTTAGTGTAAGATCATGAAATTAATTTTCAAGCATTTTTCCTAAAATGTATAAGTCTTTGACTAGAAATCAAAATTTCAGATTTTTAAATTTTTTTTAATTTTATCATAAAATTAAATTTTCAAATAAATTTTTTGAAAAGTTTTAAATCTTGAAAATTTTCACTCGTTGTTTCTATGATTTAAATTGTATTTTAAAAATTATCAAGTCTAGCGCAAAAACTTTTGGACAGTGTGGGAGGTGCCCAAAAACTGTCCAAAAATTATAACCCCCTGTCCCTTTTAACGGGTATTATTTTTGAAAGGGTAAAAAATTATTCTCTTGCATTTTTATCCTCGCAAATTATGTCAAATGTGTCACGTCAACCCTTTAATCCTCTCCAAAAATTATTCTCTTGCATTTTTATTCTCGCAAATTATGTCAAATGTGTCACGTCAACCCTTTAATCCTTTCCAAAAATTATTCTTATTCCTTATAGAGAGAGAGAGAGAGAGAGAGAGAATTTGTGTGTTTTTAGATATGAGAGGGTTATTTGAGGTCTTTTATAGACATTAGAGATTGCATTTTGAAAATATAGAGATTAAAACCTTATGACATCACCAAAAATTATCCAATATTTCACGAAAGATAGATTCAGAGGAAAATAATCTATTATTTTCTCAAGCAGGGAGCTCCCTGTATTTTTAAAAACTAGAGAAGAAGTTTTTGTATTTGTCAGTGACCTTAAGGGAGGTCAGCACATTTTACCCAAAGTTAATTAATATCATCTGGGGCCCACTTGTTGGCTTTAATTGGCCGCAAATGCAGCCGTCCGATCTGTGAATCTGACGGAACTAGAGTTCACAGTCAAACCACCCTCTCCATTGGTCTCTTTGACCCGCTACCTACACACACGCACACTCACAGGAAATGCAATTCTTTTTTTCTTTTCTTTTTTCCGTAAGAAAATAATCCTAATAAAGAATAGAATTAATAATAAAAAAATAACAATATAAATTTCCAAGGTTTGACTGGTGGTGCTGTTGTTGTCACTTCAATCGAGTTGCTCGTCGTTGAATATCGAGGTGCCGCACATTATCATAATCGAGTGGTAGACCATTTATACTACTAAATGACTAAAATATCCCTTGCTTCAATCCTCTTCAAGATGGAAACAAGAGCTATTTGATATTTTGTTAAAAAATTGATATTTTTTAAATTTTCATATAATTTTTTGTCATATTTGTTACGTTTAGAAGAATAAAAAAGTATGAAATATCGAACCAAAGATGATTAGTGAAACTTTTATCTTGATGTTGTTTTTCTTTTTATATAGTAATTAGTTTTTACTATAAATTGAACCACAACAGAATCGATTTACTACTTCTAATCTGTATATGTTGGTTTGTATCTCTTGATTTCAATGAGGTTATCAAGAGGTACGAGATTCAAGTTCATGATGAAGCGGTAACTATTCAATTGTATGTTAATTCACTATTAACTCTATTAATGTTGTGATAAACAAAAATTAATTATATTGATCTATTTTATTTTTTACAATTGGAGATAAATGAATAGTCTTAACATTATAATAGATTGTATATCAGAGCATTGAATGGTAAGAGATGATTTAAGTGTTCAACACCAAGTGAAGGTCTACAAAGGTTTCAACAATATTATGGTTGTCTTTTCAATATTATTCATTGATCATATTTTTTACATTTCAACCAATACTAATGGACTTGGTGTACAAAACGGTATTGTTTTGACGCACACTAAATTGTTCAAAATTCAGGGATGAAGTCAGAAATTTTACTACTCATAGGCGAATATGTATTCTTTACGATTTGAATTTTTTCTCAAAATATTCAGTAGGAGCGAATCTATACATTTCATAGAAAATTATTATTTTTTATATGATAATAGATGATTTTTTTCCTAACAGAGATGACTACCTGTATTGCCCTCCCCCTGACATCATTCCTGATTTGAACAGTTGGGCAAGTTCGGCCAAATTTTGGAGCGCCAAAATAATGTTGTACACAATGCTCCCCCATTTCAACACCAACACCAAAGAAAAAAAAGGAAATATAATTTATTGTAAGAAAAAACCTTGAGGGTAAAAATGTAAAATGGGTAAAGATATCCATTTAAATCTTATTTAAGTTCATATAGATGCCAATAATAAAACCCGTTTGTTTATATTGAAAATAAGGATGTGGGGGTCTGCTTTATTTGGTTTGACCACTGCGTCTCTAGGCTCCTTTCTTTCCCCCAAAATTCATTTATCTTCTTCTCTCTCTCTCTCTCTCTCATCTGTACCTTCGTCTCCTCTTTCGCCTTTCAGATTTGTTTTTGGCTTGTTTTAAGACTTGTTGTTCGTCAGATCAAATCCTACAATTCACCCCTGCTATGAATTGCACACAGTTAATTTGATTCTGACAAAGAGTAGGAAAGATCTAAAGCAGCTGCAGAAATGAACGTTAGTATCAGGTTTGGTTATTATCTACTCTCCCTCATGTTATTAACTTGTTCATCAGAATATGTCTGTGGAATTTAGAACCAGAATTGGTATTGTACTTGGTTAATTTCTGTCGCGGGAAAGTATAATGCTTAGATATTTATTCTGTTTGATTCTGATTGATCGAAGAAACGATTTCCCAGTTCTGATTTACTCCAATATTTTTGTAATAACTTGCAAAGAAATTGCAATAACAGGTGGTTAATGGTTTTGGAATTTTAGTTCATCCCTGTTAATCGTCATCGGGTTTTTTGGTTGTCGGTGAAATTCTAAAGCCTTTTTTTTTTTTCATCTCTACTGACTTTCTGTTCCGATTCCTAGCCATGGCCCTAGTTATCAATCTCTAAGGAAGGGAGGAATGAAATTTTATCGTTTGGAACCTAACATAAGAAGTCCCTAGTGACCAAATATCTGATCTATTATTTGATTTCTAACGTACTTCTGGTTAGGGACAGTGGGAAGGTGGGTTTTAGCATGTTTGCTAGAATTCCCAAATGCATCCTCCTAATTGTTGGTTGATTTTAAGCTGGTTACTCTACAGCTTGGGAAATTCATTTTATGCATTTTGGCTTTATACACAAGCTTGTGATAGAAAATTAGCAGTCGTTTTTGTGAAAGATAAATGGCAATAGAGGCATTTCATGGAAGAAAGTTTTCATTGCCGGGGGACTTTTTGTTGCTTCTAAATATCGGAATCTTAATGGTCATCATACTTGAAAATGCTCGAATTCTGCAGAAATCATAACTGTGAGTATGTTCCACTGGTGGATTTATACCTCCAAATTTTATTGAAGGCGCAATAATTCTTAGGGCTTACGAATATTTGTCTTTTGATTGATGTACGCTCTTGTCCTCCAGCACCATGGCGACTAAGCTTGAGGCTTCATTTGTATTGATATGCATTCTTAGTATGTGTTTTGTTTGGCAGGAACATATAGCAACACCCATTTAAGTTCAAATCGAAATATAGGATGGGATGTTTCACAGTTTTCAAGAATAAGAAGAAAAAATATGAGCAGACTACTTACACCAGACGCATCAACCCTCAGGAACATTCACCTACCACATTGCCTGAACCACACATCCAAACCCGGTCTTTGCAGTCTGCACCTGCTAGTTTTAGAAGCAGAGTGAAAACAGTTCAGCCAATAATCAAAATGACAAACAATAGAACGAGGACACTTTCTGCCCCTTCGAGTCTCAATGCAGCAGAACAATATGCTCTGTTATCAATTGAATGTGAGAAACATGAACAGTCGAAGAGTCGGACTGGATCAGTGAAGGAACATCGGTCACCTAGTCCACAACCTCTACCTCTTCCGTCACCTCATGTTCACGTTCACAGTGTGTCTTCTCTGAAGACTATGGGAAGCTTTAAGTCAGCAACTTCTAGTGGCACACTCGGTGCTTCTGGACCACTGCCATTGCCTCCTTCTGGAATTCTAAGGAACTTTTCATATGACGAACTAGCTGCTGCCTGCCACAACTTCTCTCCAGAACAGTGTATGTCAGAAGGACTTTCTTCTGTGATGTATAGAGCTTGCTTTGGGGATGATACTTCTGGTTCAAAAAAACTCGAAGCAACAGTCACTCGCCTTCACCCATCGGCCCAGGTAATACTTTGTTGGTTCTTTTAGTGTATTGGAAATTAAGGGTTCTTCTATTGTTACTTAGTGAAAAGAGAAACTGAGGACTCTTCTATTGACATCATGCTGTTACATATGTCTTGGATGGAACTCAACCTCAAAAGCTTGCTACTGAAGGAGGACTCTTACATACTGCAAACCCTTCTGTATCTGGGCGATGCGGACTTCACTTTGCACCCTCGCTCACCCGTATCATGCGCACCCAGTAGCACATGCCACACACAGGCACTGTAACCATCCCTAGTACTCTTTCTTTGATACCATGTCATGATATTGAGAGAAATATTGGCACTTTCATTAGGCTGCTATTCACTAATTACAAGATTACAGTAAATAAATGAAGGGAAAACTAATGACAGAGACTGAAGTAACCATATGCTAGTAAATAAATAGCAAAACAATCATGGGTACTTCAGCGAAAACTCCAAACTAAAGGACTTGTGGCACAATTACTTCACAAATTCTTAACATATCACGCGCGCTCTTTTTGGCACTGTATTTCCAAATATACCCTTCGATAAAAAACACCCTAATTTGTTTCGTTTGCGGGGGAAATCGGGGGAGAGGAAAAACAGAGCAACAATGAAGAACTGGGAGAGAGAAGAAACGAATAACTGCGGGAGAGAAGAACCGGGAGTGAGAAGAAACGAAGAACTGTTGTTATATGATTAGAACAGAACTATAAAACAGATAATCTTTA
>JABCMJ010011465.1:0-22793 GCA_014822125.1 Arbutus unedo | reverse complement strand
ACGATGCCAAATTGATGATGTCGGAAACTGGACGGCAACCTCCTATTTTTGGCTTCTCAGTTCCTGGTCTCCTGCAGACAAGCCCGGTGATCGAGGGGTGATGGTCCGGTCATGGACCCTCCAACGATCAAGTTAGAGCCAAATTGTGGAGTAATAGAAACTGTATGGAAGTTGGAATGAATTATTGTCGTTGCGTACCTATCTACCTTTTGGTTGGTTCATATCACGATACTTTAGGAAGGTCTCCTACTCCCTTTTCGGCGTGATTAGTGCTCCTATTGTCTTTCCCGATCAATTGCCCTCTGTTTGCGGACATAATATTTGGGATGCTGAGTGATCATAGGCGTTACTACCAGGATTTCTTGGGTGGGAATCGTGGTCTCCCATTTCTACTCACGCTGTAATGTCCCGAATTCGGACACGTTAATTAAAAAGAAAGAAGTAATCAAAATACCATAATTTCATTCAAATACAAGTTTAATACAAGAGATAGTTGAAATACGTTCAAAAAACTGTTTTATAGAAAAAAGACTTTCAACTAAAGTAATACTCTAAGTTAGGTGAACCACGGTTCCATTGTGTCTTCATCGGGGTAGATGTCATCGTACGGTGTATCATTTGGTCCAGCTCCGTCATCATTAGTACCTAGTATGAAACACCAGGGACAGAAGGAAGTTATGTTATGAGTTTTTACACTCAACAAGTTATCATATCCTTAAGTTCCTTTTTGAATGTTTGAGCATAATAATGTGATGTCCAATGTATAGAGTATGAAATAATTAAGGTTTGATCAAATCATGCGATAAGATAAATACAAAACCAGTAAGTAAAGCTTTTAAATCGAAATATCGTAATAGAAATCATTTGAGTAATTATCACGGTGATTATCAGTTCTAAATGTTCCATGAGTTCTCGACTCGAATGACCTTGCCATTTATTTCGAATAAGCTTTTCCAAATCAGTGACCTCGTCATATATTCAAATCAACATTTCTAAATCCATCGTACGTATGGTGCTCTTAAACGATAACGATTCTGACCACCCAACTAACTGTGCTTCCCAACCATACCATTTTTCGATCATCATGTTCCCAATTAATATACTCTCTCTAGCATTATATCATGTCGTTGCCTTGTCGGAATAATATGAGTTTAAAGTTTACGCTAGAAGGTCGTTAGATTAAAAATGCACGATAGAACTAGATATAATTTCGGCTCAAGCGTAACTTGACTAAACGCATGACACGATTAAATTACAGCACTTGGGTAATACAAAACTTGGGTCTATCACACCCCTGGTTAAAGTTAAAACTCGGCTCAAGTCACATTATGACTACAAGACACGCATAATATTTTCATGGAAAATATATCCACAACAACTAATCATATACTATTATCAATATGTTTAACGTGTGGGCATCCACGAGATATCTTGAGTATCAACAATCGATCATCGTCCAAATAATAAGAGTATATTCATGGTAATTCATGCTCAGTAAATATTTAAACCATTTAATGGTAATCACGTAGCAATAAGATCGATGTGTACTAAATAGATTTTTTTTAATTAACTAAACACAACAAGTTTATTTAATAATACACTTTATAAGATAAATATTTATAAAAACTATGGGGAGTTTAATTATCATAAAATAATTTCTTAAAATATATTTAATCTACAGTAAGGGTATAATGTGTAATAACTAAAAATATCAGGTAAAAATTTAATACACTGGTTAATTCCAGTCAAACCCTCTATCCGGAAGTCCATCCAGCCAGGGATCTAGTCGTCCAGACTAGCAACTGGATTAAAATCCGAATTGGCGACCGGACCTGGGATAATACAACAATCTTTGTAATTCATGATTTTTCCTCTGACGAAACTCCGTTAAGACTAATATCATACGAAAACATTCGAAATGGATTCAATAGGAGAGGCTTACAGTTGGTTTGAAAATTCGTTGAGTTTCGGACGGGTTTCGAACGTTGGCTCGGTTCAGCAAAATTCCGACAATTCTTCTTCTTCCTCCTTTCTTGCTCTTCTCTTCCTTTCTTCTTTTGCTCCAAGCTCTCAGATAGTTTTGGTGTGTGTTTTAGAGGAGGGGAGATGCTCTATTTAAAGCCAAAGGTGGGAGTGAGATTGAGGGTGGAGATCTTTCGGCAAAATCCGACGGAGAGGGTGAGCATAGCCACGGATGATAGCAGTAGGGGAGGGGTCGTAGCAGGTGTAGGGCCTGGTGGTGGATGGGAGTGATGGGAGAGGGACGGTTGGCAGGGAAGGTGACGGGGAGGAGATACAATAGAGGGAGAGGGAATCCGAGAGGAAGGAGACAGAGAATATGTGTGTGTGTGTGTGTGTGTGTGTGTGTGTGTATGTGTGTGTGTGTGTAATTAGTTAAAGGGAAAGGCTAAAGAGACCAACACTTTTTTAGACCAATATTAGACCAATATCTAAACTATTCATTTCTGATTAAATTTTAATGATCTGTACCGTTCAATGTATTTAAAACATGTTTTTAAGGGTACCCGCAAGAAATCAGCTCAAAATATTATCGGAAAGGGCTTGATCCAAATAGTGGCTCGTAAAACAGCCCTTGTCAGCATTTTGAACCACTGTTTGGATCAACCTCTTTCTATTTTGAGCTAATTTCTCACGGGTATCCTTAAAAACATGTTTTAAACACATTGAACGGTTTGGATCATTAAAATTTAATCAAGAATGAAGAGTCTAGATGTTGGTCTAATATTGGTCTAAAAAAGTGTTGGTCTATAGAGACATTCCCTTAGTTAAAATAGTATTTACTATTATTAGATAATATCTAAATAAGAAAAATGTAGTATATACACGTAACATATATAGCAATATACATATGCTCGAGAACGCAACAAAAATTATACACGCGGTAATTGAAATAAAATATGCTCAAACTATATATTAACTCAATTAAAATTTTCGGGTCATTACATACACTGCCTTGCCCAGATCAGCTGGTTGGTTGCTAACCTTACCCAGCCAACCGAGCACCTTTGACCTCGCGGTTATCACCGAGTGGGTGACTTTTGCTGATCGGTCTTGGGTCCTAAGTGGACTCATTAATATTTTTATGAGACTCTCAGTTAAAAGTTCAAAATAAAGGACTTGTAATGCAATTAGTCTATTTAATAGTAAACTAGAGTTAGAAGTCCTTTTAACACACCTGTTTTCAAAAAATACCATTACACCAATTATACATATTTTCTTGCGTCATTTCTCGTCTGAATTTTTATCTGTTTCTATTTGGGTCGATTCAGAAGCAAGGGGTTTCTAGAATTCAACCAAGTAAATTGATTTCTATTCACTTTGTTGGTTTTTATACTTTCTCTTTGTGCTTGATCATCAATGAAGGAAAGTCCTTTGTACAAAACCTGATTGGGACATCAGACAGCTGTTATTAGGGTTGCAAATGAGCCAAGCTTTGGAGTGTTCAAACTCGGCTTATCAACTAAACGAGGTAAAAATTCGAACTCAAGCTTAGCTTGTTTGTAAACGAGCCAAGCTGAACTAGCTCATTTACTTAACGAGCCTCTTTAAATGAGTCGAACCTCTAAATCGAGTCGAGTTTTTAAGAGCCGAGACGAGCTTTCGAGACTCAAGCTCCGCTCGTTTACGAAATGAACCTAAAATTCGAGCTCGAACTCGACTTGTTAACTAAACGAGCCGAGTCAAACCTAGCCCTTATCGAGCCGAGCTCGTGAACAATTCAATTTGTTTGCAGCCCTAGCTGTTTACGAAATGAACCTAAAATTCGAGCTCGAACTCGGCTTGTTAACTAAACGAGCCGAGTCAAACCTAGCCCTTATCGAGCCGAGCTCGTGAACAATTCGATTTGTTTGCAGCCCTAGCTGTTATGGATATCAAACGACATTGGAAAAACCCAATTTGATTTTGTAGATGTTATTGGTTTAATCCAGGTAACAGAAAGAGAGGTTTAATTGAATGGTCTTAAATTTCATGATATTTCAAAGGTAGAAATTATCTAAATAATTGTTTTTTGTCGTTATTCATTTTTTTATTTGTTATATTTTTATTAATTTTTTAGGGTTTGTTGGTTCGATGAAAATAATCTAAAAAGTATAAAATTATGTCAAAAAACTTTAAAAAAATCACTAAATATGAAATACAGATCAAAACACATCATTAAGAGCGGAACCAAGATTCAACGTTTAGGGGGGCCGAAACTTTTTTTTTAAGGAAAGGGAGGGGGCCGAGTATAATTTGAGGGTTCCAAAATATAAGTTTTTTTTTAATAATTTTTAAAATTATACCTAGGTCTTAAATTTTTTTGAAATTTTTGGGAGGGGGCTCAGGTCTCATGTAGTTACTCCCATGCATATCATATTTTGGTTTGTTTTTTTGTCTTTTCTAATATTTTTAATTTTTGGACATAATTTTATAATTTTCTGAAATTTCTTATCTAAACTAACCAACAATCAACAAAAAATTGATAGGAAATAAAAAAATTATATTTTTTTTAAAATAAGTACGAAAAACAACAAGACAATAATTTAATAATTATCAAAATTCAAATGAAAAAAGTGGACCGAGAAATAACTTTATCGTGTCTAACAGATAAAATTCTAACATATAAACCAACACATAACAAGATAATATTATCTATAGCCTTTGCAGATAATATTATCTAATAATGTTATCATAGCCTTTGTAGTTAACATTATCTAATAATGTTATTATTAGACAATATTGCAACAAATAACATTATAAGATAATATAAATTATATATATTGTAATTAATTGTAACAGATAATATTATCGATTCAAATTGTGTTATTTTTATTAAAAACAAGAAGATTGCAAAACGAATAAAATTATTTGCTAAAGACATAAAGAATAAAAATAGAATTACCAACACATGATCAGGGGAGAAGATGGTTTTCTGATACAGTGAGTTTGGTTGTGTAGCCTTGGTATGTTTGTTTTCGGCCTTTAGTTTTCTTTTGATCTAACTTTCCTCTCTAGCATATCTGTAGTTGTATTTTTTGGAGTTTTGACTTTGTTTACTTTAGTTTCTTGTCTCTTCTTTGGTTGGCACCTTGTCAACATCCTTCTTTTTATTTTCTGGGACTCTTGCGACAAATGATAATCGGCAAAATAGGTGCCAATATAATTAGTACGCGCTCCATTTAATCTTTGTAAATTTTTTATGAAGATTAATAAATTTATTTTTTCAATAAAAAAGAAAAGGTTGAGATTTGTAAGAAAAAAAAAGTATTTATTAAAAATTCATTCAAAAGATAATTTTTTAGTGGGTTAGATTGTAAAATAAAAAATTTCATTTATAGAAAATATAATGTGTATTAAAATTTTGTTGTATAAGAAATATTTTTTAGATCGATAGACATGTAGAATGAAAGGGTTGTGATTTACAAAAAAAAAAAAAAATTCTTTAAAGATACTTTATAATCTTATTATCTAGATTTCTGTCATGACAAATGTTGATTATTTACTAAAATGCCATTCAAGTGTTAGTTTGTAATAGGAGTATTTTTAGACCATTAGATGAATAACATGAAGGATTAAAATATGTAAGAAAATAATAATTTTTGTAGATATACTTTTCTATCGTGTTATATAAATGTATTTTATGAGCTTCATATTTTTGCTGCTTTAATTAAGTTCTCTTATTTCCAAAAAAGAAAAAGAAAAGGGTACCAGTAACCCTTTTGTATTTCCAAATATCTGTTGTGTAGTTGTAGTCAATTATTGTGGTCTTAAAAGAAGATGGTGACATATGACAAAAGATTACACAAATGGATCCCATTAAAATATTAAAAAAAAAAAAAAGAAGAAGAAAAAGTTGAGAAGTTGTTAGTCTAAATTTATTCTCATTGAATATATACACCCACTTTGGTTACTTACACAAATGCATTTTCTTATTTGCATTATCTTTTCCTTAGACTAAATGTGAAGTTTGAATTATTATTGCACTTACCTTTTTGAGAGCACAATGAAGGAGAATTGACCTGTATAAAATAAAAAAAGTGTTACAACTTGGGTTCAAAGAAAGCCACACTGGCTTTGTTGCCGGATTGGAACTGCATCATCATAGCCTTCCAATGCCACACATCAGGTTTATGCCTCTAGTTTTCTATCCGTTCAGATGTGTGGTATAATTCAATTTTAGAATACTATCTGATGGGTGCTCTAAGAGCACTAAATAACTTTTTAGATGTGAGCGATTAAAAATATTGATACAATATAATAAGATGACTCGAATTAGAAGTCAAGTTAACGACAATATTAAAGTTGATCTTTTTTTAAAACGAACACATACATGACATAACTATTCACTCCGTAAAATATGGGTTTCATTAAGATCGTGACACGTTGATGATAGAACATGGTAGAAAGTTAGACAAAGTATTTGAATAAAAATAATGAATAGACTATTAGTTCGTCTCAAGAAAGAATTGTACAAAATAATTTTTGGATTATTTTTATTTTTACTAAACTTTTTTACATTTTTAATTATAATTTTTTACTTTGAAGTTTTCTCTCTTCACGAAAAATTTAGTAATTTATAAAAATAGCACTAAATTAATTAATTAAAAAATAAAAAATAGTGGCCAAATTAAACCTCATCTAGTCTGAGTTTTTTATTGGATTATTTTTCTGTTCTTATGTGAAAACTTCTTGCAATTTTTTATCTTTCATCAATTTTTTGTGAATTTTTAGTTCGCATCGACGAGAGATTTTAAAAAATTATAAAAAATAGACCAAATTTAAAAACATTCAAAAAAGACAAAAAATAATCTAAAAATAAGACATTTTGTATTTATTTGTTAATTTTTTTAATTTTTAGACATAATTTTTAATTTTTTTATCGAGACAGACTAATAATTTATAAAAAAAAATAAGATCCTCGCCAACATTTAAAAAAAAAAATTTAAAAAATAAATGCAAAAAAAAATTAACTGGAGGCAAAATAAAATTTAAAAAAAAAAGAAAATTAGAAAAAATTTGACGCAACAATTTCCATCTTGTTGTCTGTCTCTCTCTCGGAGAACGCGGAAATCTCCCACTTTTTATCTCTGCGGGGGCGGAAGACTAATAGCAGTGTCCACACGTTCCTTTCAGTATGATCCTCCCCAACATTTGCACTCTTATGGTGAATATTTTATGCAGACCACTGACCAACCCATGAATTACTTACACGTATGGACCCAAAAAAATTAGAGGATGCACTTTTCATACGTTATGACGTGGGGGGAGTCGTTTTTGTGCCATTTGACTCTGAAAACAGAGGCAATTTTGTCAACTGTAAATTAAACAAATGCGAAAATGAACGCCTTTTTTGCTGCTTATAAAGCCATGGCTGGGGTACAACATGCCTTTTGTTTTTTGCGTGTTTTTGCTTTCTCGATATTCTGTTTTTACAACTTCCTTCATTTGGAAGAGAGAGAGAGAGGGGGGGGTTTGTGATGGAGAGTGCATTGACGAACGGTGAATTGGTGCCTTCTGCTGATGACAAATCCGTCGTCGGCGGTGGTGGTGTTGAGGATGTTTACGGCGAGGACACTGCAACGGAGGACCAGCTTGTCACTCCATGGACTGTCTCTGTTGCTAGGTGAATATACGAAATTGAATCGTTGTCAGCTTTGTTTTATTTTCTGGGCTTTATTTCCATTTTATTGATCTGCTTTGTGTTTGTTTTCACCAAATTTGAAGCTAGTCTTGATGATGGAGTGTTTCGTCATATGCGGGTTGTAGTCATATGTTTGAAGAGTGGTACAAAAATGAATTGCTTTCAATTTTGTGTTTAGAGACTTGTTATTCTGATATGTTTGGAGAAGTTTAATGTGTCTCAGATCTACATTTTTCTGTCTTTATTTGCGTGTAATTGTGATAATAATGAAAGTTCTACTCTCTTCGATTCTGTGTCCTTCTGTACTAGCTTGTAAATGTGTTCAAGAAATTTGTCTTACATTTTTACAGGCTTAGGATAATTGTGATTATTAGTGCATAGATCTAAGGTACATAGAGTTCTATGCTGGAAAGTTGTTTCTTATGTTGCTTCCTTTACCTTTTCTGATCCTGGTTATTTCAAGTTTCCATGAATTTTTATGGTTTATTTTAAAGCATAATATACTTTCCTTATCGTTATATGACCTTTTTCTGGAGGTTTAGAGTTTTGTATATTTTCAGATCTGAGGGACATCATGAGTGTAATGTTTCTGATCTTCTTGTGTTCCGAATGCCTTGATTCGAATTTAATTTTAAAGTGAAAGAAAAGACAATTCTGCAAAACATTCTCTCTCTTTCTCTTTCTGTACCATGGATAGGCTGTGTTCATGTATAATAAATAGGCTGCATAGCTGGAAAATGTACATACTATTTTGTTCTTGTGATAATTATTTTCTCATCCTGTTTATTTGATGAATCTCATTTTTATTTGATAACTATTTTCTTTCACAGATTTCAGTAAATATTAATGTGGAGATCATAGAATTTTTAGGGGTATATGGGGACAATTACATCTGGTTAATGCTTCTTCTATGGAGCTCAAATATTTCTCTTTTCAGCAGAGTTGATTGACACATTTGAATACATAGGCTTCATCTGTCTTATTTGGAAAATTGTCTATAGACCTAGAAGCTGACATATCAATTCTGTTCAAAAGTGGCAAAACACTCAGTTATGCAACTTGTCTGTCAATTTTGACAATTATTTTCTCATATTTGTACTGTGGTCTATGGGTAATTTCTGCTGGTGCAGCTAATTTCATCAGGTTTCAAGAAATTATGGCTCTAATGTTTTTTCAAGATTTTATTACTGTGCAATAATTCAAATTTTCCACTAAGAAATTGGTATCATGTTAAATAGTTCATTTTGTATGAAATATTGCTTGTGTGATGCAGCGGGTACACATTGTTGCGTGATCCACATCACAATAAGGGGCTTGCCTTCACTGAGAAAGAGAGAGATGCCCATTACTTACGCGGCCTTCTACCCCCATCAGTCTCATCTCAGGATCTTCAGGTTTACCTTATAGACATTGCCGTGAGAGTTTAAACTGTCTGATATACTTTTGACTACTTTGTTCATAATTATCCTTATTCTGGTAATTAGGAGAAGAAATTGATGCACAATCTCCGCAAATATGAAGTTCCTCTGCAGCGATACATTGCAATGATGGATCTACAGGAGAGAAATGAAAGGCTGTTTTACAAGCTTCTTATTGATAATGTTGAAGAACTGCTCCCAGTTGTGTACACTCCAGTTGTTGGAGAGGCTTGCCAGAAATATGGGAGCATTTTCAGGCGTCCCCAGGGTCTTTTCATCAGTTTGAAAGAGAAGTATGACCATAAGATCTGTCTGTGTCCAAAATTAGATCAAATGCGTTTGTACTTTCCATCATCCCCCATGTTACATATGTTGTTCTGGGGATCTAATGCTTTACTTGGATTAGCATTTATTGCTCACAAAGGTATTACCTATTGGAGTTTTCAGGGGTAAGATTCTTGAGGTGCTGAAAAACTGGCCGGAGAAGAGTATTCAAGTTATTGTTGTAACAGACGGCGAGAGAATTTTGGGACTTGGGGATCTTGGGTGCCAGGTAAATATGCTATGTCCCTTTTCATTAAATATTCATGTAAGTAGTAAATCAAACAGGAGTTCATGTGTTTGTTTGTTGATCCATGGATGGTCAATAGATTGAAACATTTGAAATCTTGCAGGGAATGGGGATCCCTGTTGGAAAACTGTCTCTATATACCGCACTTGGAGGAGTTCGTCCATCAGCTGTATGTGCTTCTACAAGAGTTTCACTTCTTTGTTTCAATT
Organism: Arbutus unedo; assembly: GCA_014822125.1. Lineage (NCBI taxonomy): Eukaryota > Viridiplantae > Streptophyta > Magnoliopsida > Ericales > Ericaceae > Arbutus > Arbutus unedo. The sequence continues at coordinate 12,953 of JABCMJ010011465.1, read as the reverse complement.
GTTTTGATCCTGTGTTTGTTAGTTTCCCATCATGCTTTTCTTTTGTTTGGGATGATTGGTTTATCTAATTCAATATGTTGACTGAAATATGGGCTTCAGAGATACTCTTACGAGAATGAGTTTGGAATTTGATCCAAATACTACTTGGTAACATATTCAGAAACTGTTTTCTGTCTCAAAAAACCTGGAAAAAGGAAAGAGAATAGGCTGCACAAAAATTAAAGTTGGGCAGAGGTGTTTCCTAAAACTGATGATTACTGAGTTGTTTAGATTTGGCTCAGATACTGCAAGTACGTCCCAGTAAAATTGCTATATCATTAACACATAATTAAGAGTGACCACCGAATTCATTTGCTTATTGTGTAGATTCGTCTGGTATTTTCTCAAATCAAACTAGTTTGCTCATGGTACTTGGAGAACGCATTATATGGCTGAGTCATGCCATGATAATCTGAAGTAAAACACTGTACAAGTACCTCATCACAATACCGTCAAAGCTTTTCTATACCAAGGGTAACATGTCTATTAAACCATTTGAGTTGCAGATATTCACTATCTTAATTTTGCATGTGCAGTGCTTGCCTATTACCATTGATGTTGGCACAAACAATGAGAAGTTGTTAAACGATGAGTTCTACATTGGTCTTAGGCAGAAGAGGGCAACTGGGCAGGTTTAATGATTCTCATTTAGTTCTTAGAATTTATTCTCTTTTCTTTCATTCCCCCTTCCAGTTTAAGCGATATTACATACTCCTCTTTGTAAATTGAGTATGTATTTTTTTTTCTCGTGTTCAGGAATACTCTGAGCTTTTGCACGAGTTTATGTGTGCAGTTAAGCAGAACTACGGGGAGAAAGTCCTCATTCAGGTCAGTTTTGAGTATCCACGTTCTTGAAAACACAGGTTCCTTGATTTTTTTAATTTGGCTTAAGAATGTTTTCACAATGATGCTGATATTTAACCATAATCATCAGTTTGAAGATTTTGCAAACCACAACGCATTTGAGCTGCTGGAAAAATATCGTACAACTCATCTGGTGTTTAATGATGATATACAGGTATAGTATGGCGAGTACATCTTTTATAACTACAAATTTTATGTCCAACTTAAAGAAGCGTTTATATCTTTGAGCACTTGCCTTTGTTGTAGGGTACGGCTTCTGTGGTACTTGCGGGGCTCATTGCAGCTCTTAAGTTAGTTGGTGGAACCTTAGCTGACCACTCATTCTTGTTCCTGGGTGCCGGAGAGGTATGCCGTTTTCATCACCAGCCTCAGGAGACTTCTCACATATATGCACGTGTGTCTATATAAAATTAAGTGCATATTAGACACAAAAGATGAGAGCAAATCTGGAAAATAGAATACAACCATATACTTTTGATTCGCTATCGATTTAGGAATTTTGTTGCCCAGGTTTTTACATGTTAACTATTATCTGCAGTGTACGTATTTCTTACACAATCTGCAGCAATTCATACCAGTTTTCATCTTCTTTTTTTCAGAAGAGAAACATTCCGCATAAACAATTTACTGAAACTTCTCTTGTATTATCCCTTCCTTCCCCCCCAAACCTATCACTCTCAATTAACGTAGCTTTCATTTGTCGACAAACTACATGCCCCTGCATTTATCGGCATGTATGATATTTATACGCACACCCAAACACATGTTAAGCATTCAACACAAAATCTATTGGCACTGGGTAACACTTGGAGACGTGGTCTAAGTTTGTATACTAGTTTCAGACGGTGTATTTGAATCTGTGTATCTGTTTGTTTACTCACTATTTGTGCTGCAAATGTCTCACTTTTGTTCCTTGGTAACTGAAGGCTGGAACTGGAATTGCAGAGCTTATAGCTCTCGAGATATCAAAAAAGGTACTATTAGTACAAAACACACTAACCGTTCTCTCTTCTTTCCTCGTCTAATTAGAGCTTTCTGATCAACCTTTCAACCATTTATTTTTGGCAGACAAACATTCCAGTAGAAGAGACACGCAAGAAAATTTGGCTTGTGGACTCAAAGGTTATAGGCATCAGTTTATATATCACTACGTTTTGTTGCCGAGTCTAATCTGTGTTCTATTTCCAAAATTTTGTTTCTTTGGTGAGGTATTAATGGGTATAAATTTGATTACAGGGACTGGTAGTTAGCTCTCGCAAGGAGTCCCTACAACACTTCAAGAGGCCTTGGGCCCATGACCACGAACCTGTTAAGGAACTCTTGGATGCTGTAAAGGTGTGGAAATAATCTTCTCTGATTCTGCTGGTGGCATGTTATAAGATCCTGTTTTGAATCCCCTATTCGTTAGCCTTTGAGAATTTGGCGTTGTTAAATCATTAGCTAAAGACTATTTCAAGTCTGTTTAGTGCAGCTTTTTATTAGCTGGGGCAAAAAGTTTAAACTGTTTGGTAAAACAAGTTGTTAGCATTTTGTAAGTTAAAAGTTCAGAATGTCAAGCAGAAAGAGAATGAGCCCTTTCGTCCAGATAAGTAAAGTGATTACCAATTTGAACTTGCCAAACTCAGATTTTGGGTCAATAAAGTAGAAAAGCAAAATAAGTGAGTTCATGATTTAGAGCAGACACGTCAGTTTTTTAAGTAGATAAGCTAAATAATCTAGCTTATAAATGTTAACAGATGGGATAAAAGAATTGCAGCAATTGTCTTTTCTCATTATCTCATCTTCTTTTTCTGTCTCAGGCAATCAAGCCAACAGTGCTGATAGGAACTTCTGGAGTTGGGAAAACATTTAACAAGGATGTCATTGAGGCCATGGCATCATTCAATGAGGTTCTCTCTCTCTTTCTCTCTCTCTCTCTCTCTCACACACACACACACACTGAAGTTCATGTGCACATAATGAGAAGGTTCTGACATTGATGTGGTTGATTCCATGTAGAAACCTCTCATTCTTGCTCTCTCCAACCCAACCTCACAAGCTGAGTGTACAGCTGAAGAAGCTTATAAATGGACCCAGGTGAGATGACAGAACAGCTTTTGTCATCACTCGAGTTTACGCTTTCTCAGAAAAACAGAAAAAGTTGTATCTGGATATTTGTAGATAAACTAAGAATTTCTATGAATCTGCAGGGTCGAGCTATCTTTGCTAGTGGAAGCCCATTCGACCCCGTTGAATATGATGGAAAAGTGTTCGTGCCTGGACAGGTTCTTACCTATGGAATCAAGTCTTTTGGTTCTTTATAGTGAGGAATTCCAAGAGCATTACATTGGCATGCGTTCGTGGTACTCCAGACCAATGAGACTACAAAGTAGGGATTGGTGGGCCAACTTGGGTCTCCCACGTCGCTGACCAAGCTGAGTCAAGCAGGCTCTCATCAATGCTGCAATGCTCGTATTGGTCTGAAGCACCATGTCTACGTGCCAAGTTGGTGCTCTATAAGGCCTCATTTGAAAGCATTTCATTGGACTATAAATCCCAGAGGAATGCATATCCAATGTTTGGTTGGAACTTTTCCAGCTAGGGTTGATTTATCTATCGGATCACACAAAACATGAGTATAGATAACCTTGGGAGATATAGTATTGTTAGTCCTCTCATTACTGATCCAATAGGATGTATTATCCAATGGGTTTATAGATAGGGCCTGCGAGTACTAAATAATTTTCCTTAATGAATCAAGCCTCTTTGCTACTAGTCATTGGAGCCTAATTTCACAACTTTGTATTCTGCAGGCAAACAATGCATACGTTTTCCCTGGATTTGGCTTGGGCCTGATTATGTCGGGTACAATCCGGATGCACGATGATATGCTTTTAGCAGCCTGTATGTAAAAAATTGAACCACAAAATCCTAATTTGTTTCACAATTTGTTATTAATATTCACTTCAACGCATTTAACTAACTACTTTTGAACTGTTATTGGGTCCTGGAACAGCCGAAGCATTGGCAGCTCTAGTGACCGAGGAAGACTATGCAAATGGATTAATCTACCCGCCATTAACAAACATCAGAAAGATATCGGCTCGCATTGCTGCTAAAGTTGCAGCTAAGTCATATGAACTAGGTTAGTATCTCTCTTGAGTAACCTATACCTTTCACTTTAAAACCAATAACCGATCAAGAGGTATTCCAATTCCAAAAAATGCCATTATCATATTGTTCTGAGTTCATAAATTCTGAAAGAAAAGCATTCTCCATTTGTGAATGTGGATATTGATGCCTCGTAATATTTACTTACTGAAAATTTATTTTGTTCTAGGTCTGGCTTCTCGTCTCCCTCGCCCTAGAGATCTTGTCAAGTATGCAGAGAGCTGCATGTACAGCCCGGTCTACCGCAACTACCTCTGATTTTTACGGAATTGCCCTGCAATATGCCTATCTAGCATCTGCAATTGATTTAGACGCTTTGCATCTTTCAGCTTTTTTTCATGTTTAAGTACAAGGTAATCATACTATGGAGGCTTTCCTACTTATGCCTCCAGAAGGAGAAAGAAAGTAGATGTCTGCTGTCCCTTGTCTTTCATTCAGACAAAGTATCAGTTTTAGGAGAATAGGGTGCGAAACTATTGTTCATTTTCTAGATTTAAGATGTTGGCATTGTTTACATTCAAATTTCAAGTGAAATTTTGTTAGTATCATCTCAATTACTTTCTATGTAAGGACTGCAACAGGAACAAATTTTGTTAGACCAAGAGATGGCCTGGTGCATCAGACATTCTTTTACTGAGTGGTTAGTTTCCCGAAAATCATAGAAACCTCGTTGGTTAACATATTTTAAACTGTGATTTTTTACACTTGCTTAGATCTTCCTAGAAAAGAACCAACTTCTTTCAAAACCTTGAAAGGATGTATTTGAAATCTCCAAAATGGTAAAAATGTTGTACATGCAAGAAGGATTGAATGTTGTGTTTTCATAATAATTTTTTAAATGAAGTTTTAAACTTATTTTGGAAACAACACTGATTGCAGTACAATGTTGGACATTGGCAGTACGCGAAAGCAAAAAGTGCCATCCAAATTCGCTGCCACTGATTTAGGGGATTTGCTGGCAAAATCATACCTAAAAATTTTGATTCTTTAACTTCTACACACACACACACACACACACAGAGCAAATATAACGCAAACCGAAGTTTTCCATTCAAAGAGGAGAGAAACCACTGTCTTCCACACAAAGCCTGATAAAAAAAAGGAGATTGAAGTACTTGCAACCACACTAGACGATTCCACAATAGGTGTCAAAAAACCACATCAATGCAATTTGAATTAACTGGGAAAATATGCAGTGACAAACAACACACTTCTCAAGGAGGAAGAATCCACCGAATGCAATATAATGACCTATGTACTTGGTGAAGCCAGGAAGATACGAACAGGGAATCAAGGCACAAATCCAATATCCTTGAAGTACTCGTGTTCAAGCGCACTCCTAGCTGTAACCCTTCTGCTTGGATCCAAACAGAGCATTTTCTGGAAAGGAACACACAGATGTATTATATGGGGGAAACCATGATTGCACCACATATGTTCCTTAATCACTGCATCAAATTAAATATCGGGGACTCTTGTACAGGTGTTGGGTGCAGATGTGTCCAAGTGTCAAATTCATCTAATTTCCAAAGACGTGGGTACACACCAACATATTAAATATCCTCGGTATATTCCTTGTAGTTTCTTAGGATAGATGGTGTATGCAAAGTGCTGTAGAAGACTTCATGCATAATATAGACCGTAATGCCAAGTTTCATAATAAGTTTGAAACGCAAAATATAATGGCCAAGTACACGTCCAACTAAACATGACATACCGTCAGACACGGATCTCATACTGTTATATAAACATTTCGAAGACAGGTACTGGCATTTTGGATAGTACTTTAAACATTTCAAAAAGTCCTTGTAACATAGCAGAATATTTGTCCAGTTAACTACTCCAGAAGATCATTAGGGGTTCAGTGCCACAAATACTAAGTACACATAGAAGGGGTAGGAGGAGAGGGGTCCAACAGAACAAATTCACAACTTGCTGGTTGCTATATTTTACCATACCAATCCACCTATTGACATGTATTCAGATAATTAAGTTGACGCTCATCTTAATCACCACAAGGTCTACTAAATGCAAAAAGACATCAAAAGAGTTGTTTCCATATGAGAGGCATTTTAGCTAAACATAAAGTCTCAACTTACCCTAAGAAGATCAATACCAGCTGAGTCGAGGTTTGGGACTACAGTGGCCAGGTCCTGCAAGTTGGGGATGCAAGGTTCAATTCAGATATTAAAAAGCCAGAAAGATTGAAGGAAATGTAGCAACATGTCCTAGACCCAATCACCTGTGAAGGCCACTTTGGAAAGGCAGATTTAAAATCAGGCAAAGAAGTCACCCCAGGCCATATATCCTCATTTGGAGTACCCAAGACTCTTCAGGGAGGAAGAGAAACATATATCAACAGAATGGAACAAAACTTCCAGTAAAGCAAGGGTATATCTTCCATTCTTTCGATTTAAGATATCCAAAATAACAATATCAAAGTTTAGAAGGTTTTCATTTTTCATTCTTTTCTTCTTTGGTCAGAATATTTAACTTGGAAAAAACATACAAAGGATGTCCCAGCCGTAAGATCAAGAAAATTCAAGAGTGAAATTTCCCCCCGTTTTCCCATTTTCTTTCTTTCCTCTTGTGGAACAGGGCACTCAAAGGAACAAGAATTTAATAATTTTAGAGCAGTGGATTCAGCTTTTGTGAACATCATCTAGTAAAATACATAACTGTACGGTAGCAAATTATCAAACATTGACCTTGTCTTTATTGAAATCTGAATCGACCAGATTCTTCCAGATTTTAAGGCACAATCATAGAAGAAAACTGAAGTACTCAACCTCCAGATATCTATCAGTTGAAAGTTTTTCAATTGTTCAAAACTGTGAAGTCGATAGGATTTCTAATTCCATTTGTTAAACTCCAAAATTCAGCAAATCTTCAATGATCATGAGACTGTTTATAAGAATATAATGACTTTACAAGTGACGTAATTACTTTAAAGCTAAAAGGCTTGAGATGTCAGGCGAATAAATGTAAACCTTGGGCCTCCTCTACTACTTTGTTTTAACTCAACTGCTTTACCAAATAGACTTGCAGGCCTTGTGATATCACTTAAAGTTTAAACAGGCTTGGCTTTCTCGGGTGGCAGATCATTTTTCAACAAAGTGAATGCAACCTTGAAGGCAAACACATCCAGATACAATTTTCCAGGTCATTCAATGGTTCAACTATTTCTCATGCTAATGATTGGCCAAAGTTTCTCCCTTGTACAGGAGACGACATATGTAATTTTTACAGGATGCATTCAAGTAAAAATGAAAAGAACTAAATGAACTTAATCCAACACAATTTTTTAAAGCATGGCTTTCAAAATTTTAAATGAGCAACCTACCACTTTCCAGTAAATAGAAGAATAAAATGTTGTTCAGGAGTGAAACCTGAAGATTTTGAACAGTTCATCAATCTCAGAGTCCCCAGGAAACAATGGCCTCTGATTCACCATCTCAGCAAATATACAACCCACTGACCACACATCCACAGGAGTGGAATAGTGGCGGGATCCAAGGAGTATTTCAGGTGCCCTGTACCATAGGGTCACCACCTGGACAGAGGAACTGATGAGCAATCAGATGCAAATAATAGATAGACTTCAACAGGTTGTCAATGAGAGTTATAGTTCTGCACAAAAACTTTTCGACTCTAATTCACATCCAGGCAGTTTAGCAATTGAGGTTCAGAATAGGAACCCTATGGTATACGCACGGAAAAGACACTAAATCATGTGTGTGTTTTAGTTGTTCAAAGTTTGAATACGACCTGTGGGCCGTGGCATGTAAAATGAAAATGAAACAACCCGACCTACCCAACAACAAAACAGCCCCAAAAGTTTTGCTTCTGCCCTAAAAAGCATTGTGGAAGGAATGCTATAGTAATTCATTGATTGTACTCGTCGTGCTTCACGGATTTAATTTAAGTCTTTAGTGGAGTGAATATTTCTATATATGGAAAATTAGTAGACAAACCCACATTGAGGGAAAAGCGCAAGATGAAACTTTCATAATAGTGGGAGGGGATGAGAGACAAGTGCCACATAACTGGACATAAACACCTCATAGTAATTAAAATGCAGTGCAGAGAACAACAAACCCAAAAGCCCCGATTACCTCATGAGTAAATGTCCTGACAGGAATACCAAATGCTCTGGCAAGTCCAAAATCTGCTAGTTTTAGTGCATTTGTGCGGCGATCAATCAGCAAGTTTTGAGGTTTCAGATCTCGATGAAGAACTCTATGAGAGTGACAATAAGCAATTCCACGAAGAATTTGATACAGAAACGTCTGCACATTAAAAAATGCAACTACGTCATGTTTATGATTTCTCAGCCTGATCCGATCATCGTCACAATCATTAATGAGATCAGTTGGCAGTTGGTAAAAGAACTGTCAGACGAAATTGGATACAAATCTTACTATCCAAATAAGACCGTCAAGGACTTTTCTTTTCTCAACCAAAAGAATTTACAGTGAAGACAGAAAAATATCAGAAGGAATTTTGGGTCCTCGTACAGACACAGAACTATTCTTCACATTGCTCTGAACATCGTAGAGGTTTAATTGCTTATGCAACAACTAGAACCACTAACAGTTCACTATTACACTGAAAAGGAACAATGATAACCATAACCCTACCAAAAAAAAACTCTGCAACAACTTTGCAAGTCTTGTATACCTTGAACTTAAGATTCAGAGTTAACTTATTTGAGAGGTAGAACCTAGAATCCAGGGTTATTCACCTACAAGGAAATGGCCGAATATGCTTGAGTGCTATGAAGCACCAGTACGGGTACGACGGTACAGAAAAACTTTAAAATGACATTACATGTACGGCAGTACTGAAAAAATTAAAAATGACATTACAAGTCTTTTAAGTTTTATAATGAAATAGTGTATTACACATAGACATATATATACATATATGTATCACAAGAATTAACAACAAAAAAATACTCCATCATGATCCATGTAATGTTACACCTCTAGCACTCACCTACCCTCTTGGGCACGGTTTGATCTATTCTTTAAAAATATAAGTAAATGTGCCTTACTTTATAATACAACTCATTTTCTTTGCTTGAATTCAGTAGTTTGGGTCCTACGAGAAAAATAGTATCCGTCATTTACACACGTCCGCCTTTACTTATTAAACTTCCCAAATGCTCAATGCCTTTTTTTGGTTACCTTCAATAACGACAAATAAGAATATAAAATCTTAAAATTGGAAGAAGGAACAAAAAGCATTAGTGGTTCACGTTAAGCATCTAGAACATAAGAGAAAAAAATAGGCGTACCAGACCCGTACCCACAAAAGTACCCATTCCGTACTGATGCCGTACCCAGAAATCAAAATGGACCCATTCTGTTTTTGGCGTACCGGGGCCGTACCTGTACTGTACAGGTACCCGGTACTTGCATGGCAACATGTTTGGAGTACCACGCTTCATAGCTTTTGTGTATATGTTTGACATAGCAAAAGTGATAGAAACAAGGAAATATCATTAACTTATCTGACATATATGGGGCAGTTCTAATATTCATGCCACACTGTGCACCAACCTCCAAAGAGCAGGAGGATCTCACTCACTTTTATCAGACGTGGATCCTTAGAGAATTCCGGGCATGAATCCATGTGCTTCTTCAAGTCCAAGTCTAGATACTCAAACACCAGATACAATCGCTTCTCACTGTGCACTACATCCTGCAGCCTGTCACCACAGAAATTGTCCAATATTTTAGGACAAACACATCCTCAACAACAAACTTACCTTGGAATCCTAAGAAGAGTTAGCAACATGTTCGACAATAGAAAACCAAATATGATTTTCTCTAGACAGTAGACCCTCTTCTAGTAGGTTCATGCGAAGTAACATTTTCTTGATAACCCAAAGTATCTATGAAACCCAAACAAACTAGCCACTAATCACTATTCAGGTCCTAAATCAATTGATGACCCCACCTTTTATCCAAGTCTTTCATCCTTTCTCCAAATGTGGTCAACTATTTCACTTCAGCAGGTTAAAAATTGTGGCCGATGTCATAGTTCTTGTTACAATTATTTAATTTTAAGAATAACCAGTGGCTGACATTCTCTAAACTTTAAAGAGTAATCATTTTCATATCAGCCTTGAAACTTCCACAAAACAAATATTCAATTTGACCAACAGCCAACAATTTGACTAAACCTTTAAACAGTATTTTCCAATTACCAATACAATAAGTTTTCAAAATTACTTTCTACCAACCACAAACACAGGACTTCGCTGGGCCTGTGCGCAGCGCGGAAAATGTAGACCCCAGGTTTCCAAATAGGGGGTTCCTCGACAGAAACCCATATTAATTAAAAAAGAAGAGGAAGAAAGCGAAGACAAACAACAACAGCGGCAGTCATGGTGCTTCAAGGAAGTATGATTGAGTGCTTGTTCTTTCAAGCCAACAACCACCTAAACGAAAAATCTAAAGAATTCTTGGTAGAACGAACAAGTCATGTCATGCCAATTACAAAAAATCAGCAAAAGGCCACGAACTATAGAATCTTGTTTGGAAGATTGATTAAATTAAAAGTACTAAGACAAATGATAACAACCTGACAATGTTTCCATGCTGCATTTCTTTCAACAGAGAAATTTCTCTAATAGCAGTGCTTGGTACACCCTCATCTTCCTGCTCTAAGCGAATCTTCTTTAAGGCTATAGTTTCATTGGTTACACGGTCACGAGCCTTGTAGACAACACCATAGGTTCCTTCACCAATCTTCTCAACTTTTTCATACTGCGTTGTTCACAAACATCAGTCTACTACAAGCTAAAAATGAAAAATATACACCAACTAAGAAGAATGCAAACTCTTTTACCTGATCCATCTAATCCACGTAAAATAGCCACACGGGGAAAAATCTCTGAAGCCAAACAGATAAATAATACAAAAAACAACAGATTCAGAAAATCTCTTCAAGCCAAACAGAAAGCAAATGCAAAAACAAATTCATATCAGTAAGATGTAAAAGCAACTGATGAGGTGCCAAAATTTTAAAAAGAAAAAAAAGAGTAAATGAAAGGCACAGAAAAAGTCAACAAGTATTAGTGATTCGACATGAGAATCCGCTAACAGGCTTTCTACTTCCTCTCTTTCTCTGTCAACTTCCTCCCACTGCCTACATTGTACTGGCTAAGTGATTTAAGTAGGACTACTGAAAGCCAACGCACACCATTTCACATTTCAGCAGAGTAGATCAATTTAAATTCTAAATCAAAACTACTTTACTAAATTGCACTTATAACAACAGCGACAGAGATAATCAGAAAGAGATGGAGAGGGGTACCTGTGCTTATCGTTTCCGGCGAGATTTGTTCGATCTAAGATTTATGACTGGTTCTGATTCTGATTCTGAACGAATGGAGTAATTTAGGGCTGATACAACTATATACTCTTGGGACAATTACATACAACACCCTAGAACTTAACCCATGTTCTAAACTACTCCCCGTCTTTGAACAATCAGTTCAACAAGAAGGAAGGCCCGCCCACTCTCTATCCTACTCTCGGTATGCCCGCACCATACACGATGTGTGATTAAATTATTTTTAACAAATAATTAGATTATATAAAATGATTATATGATTAAACATTATATTTTAATTACAAGTAATTCACATTTAGTAGTCAATGTCCCCACTAAAGAAACATATATCTCCAATGAATGAAGATCATATCAAATGCACGTGAGATTTGGTCTTTCAAATGATACGTACTTTGATTGTAGTTAATATTAGCTTCAAAAGCAATTGTTATTTCGGCATGTGAGATTTAAAGACTAACAAGATTCAACATAGTTAAGAAAATTTTGTCATGTCGTATTTAATCATTTAAAATTATTTTGACTTATTATCATACTATGTCACAATCAAACCTTATTTATTATTCGCTAGATAAAAATAACTTATCATAATATTATGATGTGGTTTGAATATATGAAATTAAAGACAACCAATTGCCCGAATAGTCTTTACCGGAAGAAAAAAAAACCACTTGCAACCCATTTTCAGACTCTATATCCCTCCACCTACCACTATGCCCCTATTTCTCCATTTCCCTTCTGCAACCACAACACCTTTTGACTAAATGGCATGCTCCTGTCACATGTGACAAAACTATCAAAGCATATCAAAATGGTCGGAGTTGGTTTTGATTATTAGTAATTATTTTAGGATTGATACCTAGAGTCGAACTGATATATAATAGTTGAATGTTGATTATAGTTTGTATCTAGACTTGATATGATGATGGATATATCAACAAAGACTACATTTAGTAACTAAGACTACAAAAATTAAAAAGATTATTCAGTAACTAAGAATGATAATTATTGAACGAGGTTACATTATATTTTGACTTTTTTCTAGACGAAGGGGAGGAAGAACAAAGAGAGTCAAAACTTCTCTCAATAACTTATCAAAATGGACAAATGATTCAAGTATGTTGTATGTTAATAACATACTATGTCATACTATGTCACAAATTCAAGTATTGTGTGTAAGTATGTTACATCAAAATGGACAAATTTCCAACCCATTTCATATATCAAAATAACTAATCAAAACGATAAAAATTAGTTTACATCTTTCAAAAGTCACTTTCAAGAGGTTGAACATCTCCTATCAAACCTTCGAAACAAATGTCGTATTGAACTGTTTAAAGATACATTGTCCGATCACCAAAATAGACAAAGAATATATAAATCGTATAAAACCTTTCAAAAGATTTTACAAGACAATAAGTGAAATCTATCAACGTAGCTCTCGAAAATGATGCATCACCTCAAGCACTCCATGCTAAACTTCCGATAGGGTACCTGAAAAGGATAGGGTGAGCTACACAGCCCAGTAGGAATGTTTA